>CM043700.1:71438119-71670619 GCA_023935145.1 Bretschneidera sinensis | reverse complement strand
CAATTGTATAAGCTTTCATTGTTGTCTCTCTACCATTTACTTTACATCATTTATTGTAAAGGGATTAACTTCTGAAAGGAAGAGATTAGCTTTCGAGAGGAAGGGATAAGCTTCCAGGTGGAAGAGATTGTTTGTAAGGTTTGTGCAACACCTGTGAAGTTGCACGACTAAAGGTTTTTAGTGGATTGCTTCAAGGAGGTTCCTTGAAGAGAGTGGACGTAGGGTCGGAACGAATCCGATATTGTCGAACCACTATAAACTGAGTTTGCATCTTCTATTCCTTAAACTCTTTTGTTTACAGCACATTACTTGTTTACATGCTTGTCGGTTTATCTATTTTTATAAACTTGTGATTAATTAGTAAAAGTTTTTAAAAAACCAATTCACCCCCCCTCTTGGGTTGAAACCTCAGTCTACAATTGGTATCAGAGCCAGGTTCTCAATTTTAGGCTTAATATCCTTGAGTTGATCCGATGGCTGCAAATAGTTATTCTGAGGGACATTCTTACACTAGGCCTCCTTTGTTCAATGGCTCCAACTATAACTATTGGAAAAACAGGATGAAAATATTTGTCGAATGACAAGATTATAATCTATGGAGAGTCATTGAAGAGGGACCTGGAATTCCATCAAAGGAAATAACTATTAAAGAAATCAATCATACAATGCCTAAACTCAAAACTGAGTTCAATGATGATGATTGTAGAATGATGTCTCTCAATAGTAGAGCCACAAGTATTTTACATTGTGCTTTAGGTATATCAGAATATAATAAAATCTCTGCATGTGTTTCGGCTAAGGAGATATGGGATAAATTGCAAGTTACATATGAAGGAACTAGTGAGGTTAAAAAATAAAAAATCTATATGCTAGTATCTGAATATGAACTTTTAGAATGTCTCCTAACGAAACAATTTCTCAAATGCACTCACGTTTCATAACCATTGTTAATGGTTTGAAGCTTCTTGGTAGGAACATTGAGGAGTTTGAACTAACAAGAAAAATCTTAAGATCTTTGCCACCCACTTGGAAAGCAAAGAAGACGGCCATCACGGAGGTCAAAGATCTCAACAAACTTGACGTCGAAACGCTTCTCGGATCACTATTGACATATGAGATGGAAGAAACGAATCCCATTATCAATGATGATAAGAAGAAGAAAAAGGTGATAGCTCTCAAAGCCTCTACATGCAACAGAGAAGAGGAAATGGAAGAAGAAGTGAAGAGCAGTGATGAAGATGGTGAGATGGCTTTGATCACCAAACGGTTTCAAATATTCTTGAAAAAAAGCAAGAAACCTTACACAAAGGATCCCACCTCAAAAAGGGAACCACTTATGTGTTATGGATGCAAGAAGCCCGGTCACATCAAGGTCGATTGTATGGTTACAAGCAAACCATACAGGAGCTCAAGAAGAAAGCTATGATAGCAACCACTTGGAGTGATGACGAAGAAGAAGACTCTTCGGATAAAGAAATCGGATATGAGGAAATTTCCAACCTATATCTTATGGCAATCGATGATGAAAATGAGGTATTATCTTCTCCCTCTTCAAAAAATAACTTTGTTAGTAGTAGTGAAGAGTTGATAGAAGTCATAAATGAAATGCATGAAGAATCGAAGAAATTCGATTCCAGGAACTCTACTCTTAAGAAAGAGGTGTCATCTATTTCTAAAGAGATGATAAGTCTAAGAGAAGAAAAAGATAAACTATCTTCATTGCTTTATAATTCTTCTCAAGATTTCCTCAAAGATGAAAATGAAAACTGAAAAAAGAAGATATTAGAATTGAATGGTACAATATCTAGACTCATGCTTGGAAAAGAAAAACTTGATAAAGTGCTTTCTTGCCAAAGATTAAGTGGAGGAAAATCCGAGTTAGTATACTCTCCATTAGGCAAGCAAAATCAAAAGAGAGCTTATTCATGAAAGCATCATGTGTAAATGAAGCCTCTACTTCAAAGACCATTAACAAGTTCAAAAGCATTCCCTTAATGAATGCTAACAAGTCTAGAAACACTAATTCTAATGCATATACAAGAATGAAACATCCTAGAAATACTCATGCTTATATTTATTCTCATTCAAGAAATGCTTATACATATCCTAGGAATTACCATAATGGTTATCCTAGAAATAATATGCATATTCATAATAATGCAAGCATGTATCCTAGAAATCATCATCATACATTTTCTAGAAATGACATGAATATTCATATTCCTCACAATAGAAACATGTATCCTAGGAACTCATATCCTAAGCATTATAGACATGCACAACTAAATCATCCTAGAAATTTCAATAACTATCATCCTAGGATTGTCCATCATTAATATGTCTATAGAACACCATATGCTGTTAAGAAAGTATGGATCCAAAAAGGAACCGTATTTTCAAGGACTAACCCCAAAGGATCCAAGAAAATCTGGGTAAATGCAATTGTGTATCCTTGTATGATGTAGATGTGTCTCCACACCAAAGAAAAAGGTAATTGTTGGTACCTTGATAGTGGATGCTCAAAACATATGACCGGTAATAAAAGTGTATTCAAGGAACTAACTCTAAGAGATGGCAGACTTGTCACCATTGGAGACAACACAAAAATAAATATCATCAAGCATGAAAAAGTTGGTAATGATTTCTCAACCATAGATAATGTATTACTAGTACAAGGCCTTAAGCCAAATTTACTAAGTATTAGTCAACTTTGTGACAAAGGTAACAAAGTCATATTTGAAACCTCCCATTGTCTAGTTATAGACATCAAAAGTAACAAGATCAAGTTTGTTGGCCATAGACATGAAAATGTCTATATAGTTGATTTAAAATCATTGCATTCCGAAAATGAAAAATGTTTTCCCGCATTTAGTGAAAACTCATGGCTATGGCATAGAAGGCTTGGTCATGTGAACATAAATTTACTTAAAATCATTTCTAGAAAAGATTTAGTCATTAGACTTCCCAAAATCAATTTTGAAAAATACAAAGTATGTGATGCTCGTCAAATGGGAAAACAAACTAGGATTTCTTTTAAATCAAGAATGTAGTCTCAACTACTAGACCATTGTAACTTTTACATATAGACTTATTTGGTCCAATAAGTACCATTAGTCTAGGAGGCAATTAATATGCTCTCGTTATTGTTGATGACTATTCAACAAATACCTTTGTTATTTTTATTGCTTACAAGGATGAAGCTTTAAAAGCATTTGAAAACTTTTGCAAAAAGGTTCAAAATGAAAAAGGAATTTGTATTTCAAGCATTAGAAGTGATCATGGAAAAGAATTTGAAAACCAAAGTTTTTCAAAATTCTGTGATGAAAATGGAATTGATCACAACTTTTTAGCTCTTAGAACTCCTCAACAAATGGAGTTGTTGAGAAGAAAAATAGAGCTATAGAAGAATTTGCAAGAATAATGCTTTGTGAAAATAGCTTACCAAAATAATTTTGAGCTGAAGCAGTAAACATTTCGTGCTACATCTTGAATAGAATTTTAATTAGGTCTATGCTTGACAAAATTTCGTATGAATTATGGAAAAGTAAAAATCCTAATATCTCCTATTTTCGTACATTTGGTTGTAAATGCTTCATCTTAAATAATAATAAAACTAACTTGGGTAAATTTGACTCTAAGACCGATTAAGGGATATTTTTAGGATATTCGACCTCTAGTAAGGCTTATTCAGTCTTCAACAAGAGAACACTAGTGATAGAAGAATCCGTACTTGTAACTCTTGATTAGTCTAACCCAATTAGTGGTAGAGAAGTTTCTTTCAATGATGATACAGATTTTATTCCAAGAACGGAAACACCTACTCCCATTGTTGACCCAAAGGAAAGTCCACCTTAAACAAATGAAGAGATGGAAACTCTCAAATTGGACCAACCAACTACAAGCCGATAAGAGGATAGTCTTCCCAAAGATTGGAGGTATGTAAATTATCACCCGATTGATCAAGTGATTGGTGATCCTTCATAAAGGGTAAGAACTCGTTCCTATATTAGAAATATTTGCAATTATGTAGCTTACTTATCTCAAATAGAACCTAAGACATTTATAGAAGCCAAAAAGGATAATGATTAGATAATTTCCATACAAGAAGAAATAATTCAATTTGAAAGAAACAATGTTTGGAATCTAGTTCTAAGACATAAGAATCATACAATAATAGGAACTAAATGGGTATTCAGAAATAAGATAGATGAAAATGGAATAGTAACTAGGAACAAGGCTAGACTAGTTGCTAAGGGTTATAATCAAGATGAAAGAATAGACTTTGATGAGACCTATGCTTCCGTAGCTAGATTGGAAGCTATTCGAATGTTATTAGCCTTTGCATGCTTTAATAAATTTAAATTATTTCAAATGGATGTAAAGAGTGCTTTCTTAAATGTCTTTATAGAGGAAGAGGTTTATGTTAAGCAACCTCTTGGATTTGAGAATCTTAGTCTTCCAAATCATGTCTACAAGCTTTCTAAAGCTCTATATGGGTTAAAGTAAGCTCTAAGAGCATGGTATGAAAGACTAAGTAAATTTTTTATTAACAATAATTTTATAAGAGGTAAAGTAGCCACAACCTTCTTCACAAAAATTCACATAAATAACACTCTACTAGTCCAAATATATGTTGATGATATTATATTTAGTGCTACTAATGAATTTATGTGCCAAGATTTTTCCAAGTGCATGCAAGGTGAATTTGAAATGAGCATGATGGGAGAGCTTACCTACTTCCTTAGACTTCAAATCAAACAATTGAAAGGAGGCATCTTCATCAATCAATCAAAATACACTAAGGACCTACTGAAGAGGTTCGGGATGGAAAGCTCAAAGTCACTTGGTACACCTATGAGCACCTCAACAAAACTTGATCTTGATGAAGGAGGTAAATGTGTAGATACTAAATATTATAGAAGCATGATAGGAGCCTTATTTTATTTGACTGCAAGTAAACCTGATATAATGTTCAGTGTATGTATATGTGCTAGATTTTAGGCTAATCCAAAGGAATCACATGTAATTGCAGTAAAAAGAATCCTTAGATATCTACAAGGAACTCAAACCCTAGGATTATGGTACTTTAGAGATTCATCTTTTGAGCTTGTAGGATATTCAGATGCTGACTTTACTGGATGTAGGTTAGATAGAAAAGCATAAATGGAACATGCTAATTCTTAGGTGCAATGTTAACCTCTTGGTTTTCCAAGAAACAAAAATCAGTTGCACTATCAACCGCAGAGGCGGAATATGTTATAGTTGGAAGTTGTTGTGCCCAAGTATTGTGGATGAAACAACAACTAGAAGACTATGGCATGTACTTTAAAAGTATCCCAATACATTGTGATAATACTAGTGATATCAACCTAACCAAGAACTCTATTCAGCACTCTAAAACTAAACACATAGAAATTAGACATCATTTCTTAAGAGACCATGCTTAAAAAGGTGATATAAGACTAGAATTCATACCTTCAGAAGATCAAATAGCTGACATTCTTACAAAACCTCTAAGTAAAGCTAGTTTTTGCAAAATTAAACTGTCAATGGGATTGTTAGATTATGATAAACTGTATATCTGATTGTTTCATCATTCATTGTTTTGCATATTTGACATCTAGTGAAATAGTATTAAACCTTATTTAATAACTCCCTCACTCAAGATGGCATAGATAAACAAATTCTGTGCTAAGACTCAATATTAGAAATTTTCTTAAGGGTCCAGTCGACTGGTAAATCTATCCTAGTCGACTGGTAAGTCTCTGCCTAATCTTCCAATTGAATGGTAAGTCCATACTAGTCGACTAGTAATCAAAAATCTTGTTCGGAGCCATTTTTTGAAAATCTGTTAACCACTCAGTCGACTGGTACTGGTATCCTTATGCTAGTTTACCTAGTCGACTGGTATCCTTCTGCCAGTTTATCCAGTCGATTGGTATCCCTACCCAGTCAACTGGTATGTGAAACTTTTTAAATCTACAATGAACCCAGTCGATTGGTACCCTAACCCCAGTCGACTGGTATCGCCATTCTATATATAGTCTCTTCATTTTTTTTCCAGATTTTTGTGCCATTTTGAAAACCCTAAGTTTTCTCTCTCTACAAAATCTCGTTATTTTGATCAAAAAAACCCTTAAAACACTTCCTAAACACCTCGATCAACTCATCCAAACCATCCATTTCAACTTTCTACGGTTGAAATCCCATTTTTTCACCAAAAACTCTTTTTCACCCAAAAAGTCTTTCTTCCAAAATGTCAGACCAAATTCACATAAAAATCACCGTTGGGGGACCACATGCGCCTACTAGGCCAAGGTCCACCAAATCTATGGCTTCAGATTCCCGAGTAAAGGGTGTGGCAGGCTCCTCAAGCAAGAAGCCCAGAACATAGCTCGACGACTCTCTGTTCTCGAGCTTGGCAGCTAAAAACAGGTATACATTCGTTATCCGCCATAAGAAGATCATGACGGGTAGATTCGTCGACTTCGAATATATTTGTCATGGTAATTTTGATGTATTACCTGCATTCAATACCATTAACTTGACCCCACTAGTCAAGATACATAAAAAATATTACCTGAGACTGATTCACTAGTTCTATACGAACTTGGTGAAACATAGTCCACTGGCTCTGAGGTTCAGAACTAGTGTTATGGGTATAGAGTTTGAGGTCAACACTGACCTCTTGATGAGTATCCTGAGGATCCCTATGGGAAGGATCCAATGAAGTCTGGATGGATGGCAAGACAATTTCGATTATGAGAAGGCATGTCAAGTAGTTAGGGGTGACCCTAACTATGTGTTTCGACCCACTACATTTCACACATGTAGTGGCATGCCCCTTGACTCAAAATTGTTCAACCTCATTATGAGTTGGGCCATCCACCCGAGACTCGAGAGTCGGGGCTATCTATCTAAGATAGATGTCGTATTGATTTGGTGCCTTAAAACTGGGCACCACTTTAATATCTACCCTCTGCTGCTCGCCAACATGATAAATGGTGAAACGAACAACTCCGGATGCCTTCCCTACGGGATGCTCATCACACTCATCCTCCAGCACTTTCGGGTACCTCTTCCCGCCTCTAAGGCTCAGGACATCGGCCTCAAAGATATCATCAATGTCTCATCACTGAAGAAGATGGGATGCATAGTCCGAGATGATTTCATCTACTCCAAGGCCGGGAAGAATATACGAGTAGAAGAGGACGAGAATAGTGATGATGAGGACAAAGGTCCAATACTGTTGTTGCTGCTATGGATGTGGATGATCGAGCACCTCCTATGGGTGACTTAACTAGTCAGGCTGGATATAATGATCTTCTACAGGCTATCACGAGCCTCCAGCTGACCATGCAGTCCAACTTTCAAAGCTTGAGCTCTACAGTCGAGGGCATGCATCACGACCTCCGCTCTCTCCGGGATGACTTTCAAGTTGCACCGTGAGCATACCGAGGGCTCTCTAGCTGAGCTTCAGGATCTTTCTCATGGTGGCTCTGACTCTCCCACTCCTTGAGTCACTTTCTATCTTCCTTCTGATGTATTTATTGATATAGATTTTCATTGTTCATTAGCATGGACATTACTTTACCATTTACTGTATTTTGTACTTTTGTTTCAGCTCTACGAAGCATGTGTTGTATAGACTAGTGATGTATATGACTATAGTTTCCGCTTAGACTTGTTAATATACTTGTTTTACTTTTTCGCAATAAGTTTACTTGCTTTAAGTCTTTCTGTATTCGGATAAATGCTTTAAACTGTTTCTGCATGTATGTAAACTTCTGGTTCTTATCGAGAAAGCTTTCTAACTCCGAATGATGCCAAATTTTTGTAAACTTGTTTGTTTATACATGTTCTTCATGTTTATTCTATCCATATAGCTTATTTTTTGGTTTACTATCCCTTTTTTTGCTATTGTCAAAATGGGAGAGAAAATAGAGAAAATGAGAAAACTAACTGTAAACTCAAAATAGTGCATAGATTTAGGGGAAGCTTAGCTTCAAAGAACTTTTTGTATGATTTTAAATGTTGATTTGATTGGTTGGGTTACATATAAATTATTTTTGATCCTTTTACAGGTTGGTTTTATTCAAAAAACAGAGGAAACTCAGCCCGATTTTTTCAAAAAATCCAACACTTAGTTTCTAAAACTGTTTTCTTTCATTAGTTTTGTCATCATCAAAAAAGAGAAGATTGTTAACCCTCACCTATATTTTAATGATGACAAAACACAACTCTTATTATACTAACAGTGCTATCTAAGTATATTAAACGATAAAAGCATACAGCCAGAAATCAAGGTGCAAAAACTCAACCTGAATCAAACTCCAAGTCAAGACAGATGATCTAGTATAGGTATAAGGTATTGAAACAAGTTGTAAATCTCACTTGTTCAGGTAACTAGCTTGTCCAATGGCTCTTTTTTTAAAAGTATTTTAAAAAACTAACATTTAAAAGTCAAAAACATTTCCAAGAATGAAAAACTGGGTTGAAGGGCAACCTAGTTGACTGGGTACTTACACCAGAAGACTGGTGTTTTGGACAGACAGTCCCCAGTCGACTGGTAAGAACAACCCAGTCGACTGGTAAGTCCTACCCAATCGACTGGTACCACTCATAGCCTTAAAGGTGAGACTTTTCACCTGACCAAGTCGACCGGTATTAAGATCCAATCGACTGAAAATTAAAAAAATATGACTGTTGAGACGCGAGAATTCAGCAAAAAATGTACCAAAACATTCCAAATCAGTACAAAATGGCCATATCAATATAGGGCTATATAAACCCACTCTATTGAGCATTTTAAGAAGGGAGATTGCACAGTCAATCAAGTTTTTACTCATTGATACACAAAAAGCTTTGAAATATTTATTGTTGAGCCATTCTTCAAGCTCTACTTTGAAAGAGAGATATTATTCAGTTGCATAAGCTTTCATTGCTGTCTCTCTACCATTTACTTTACATAATTTATTGTAAAATGACTAACTTTCGAAAGGAATAGATTAGCTTCCGAGAGGAAGGGATAAGCTTCCAGGTGGAAGGGATTGTTTGTAAGGTTTGTGCAACACCCATGAAGTTGCACGACTAAAGGTTTTTAGTGAATTGCTTCAAAGAGGTTCCTTGAAGAGAGTGGACATAGGGTCAGAACGAATCTGATATTGCCGAACCATTATAAACTGAGTTTGCATCTTCTATTCCTTAAACTCTTGTTTACAGCACATTACTTATTTACATGCTTGTGGGTTTATCTGTTTTTATAAACTTGTGATTAATTAGTAAAAGTTTTTGAAAACCCAATTCACCTCCCTCTTGGGTTGAAACCTCAGTCTAAAGAAACAATCTCAGTCTAGTGGTGTCTTCAGTAACACCATTAATCTTTATAGTGTGGCAAATCTCCAAGAATATCGTCAAATGAATATTGGGATCATCCAGTGGCGATCCATTAAACTAGGCTTGTTGCACCATACTGATTAAGGCTGGTTTGAGCTCAAAATTGTTGGCATGAATGGGTTGACGTCTTATACCCGAGTAGTTATCGTTCACAACTGACCGTACAAAATCCTTCAAGGTGCGCAGTTGTGCATCATGTTGTTCGTCAGCCATAGCTAATACTTGATTTTTTCTTCGTGATCTAAAGGTTCTTTCAATCTCCCGATCACAAGGAGTAATGTTACGATATCTAGCATGACACATGCAACGTCAAAAACACACATGTTGAACAAAATAATAATAATAAAAATTAAAATAAAATAAAATAAAATTTTAAATTAAAACCAAGATTTCTTTGTATCTATAATGGCAAAAATAAGAAGAAATAAATCCCCAGCAATAGTGCCAAAAACTTGATTGGTGCAAAATTGCAAGTGCACAATATCGTAGTTTTATAGTAAAGTGATAAGAAAAGTATCATCCTCAGGGATTGGTAACTTTACTTCTGAAAAGTACCGAAATTATACTAATCTCGATTTTATTTAGAAAAATCTCTTTTTGTTTGTAATTGCAATATGAAATAAAATTAATTTAAAGGAAAAAAAAGTTGTTTTTCGAATATCAAATTAATAAGACAAAGAACTTCTAGGAAACCGATTTCACTTAATTCCTCACTATGCTTAACTCTTCTAACTAATTAAAATTAATCATCTATGTTTGCTAGCGAAATCTCCAACTTATCCAAAAGCCTCTTTCGATAGTCAATTTGAAATATTCTTGTTCATCATTTTACACAAGAGTATGCAAATTAATAAAACAAGAAAGTATTAAGACCATCGATTTTTTTTAGACTACCCAAGTTCATATAAGTCTTTCGATTCCTATATTTAACTATGTTGAAATATCCAAGTTATATCCTGTAATTCCTTCTTTTGACAGCAAATCACAAGATTAAGATCATCTAATTAATCGCCAGTCAATTAGAAGCAATATGTTCAAAATAAATCAGCCAAACATAGAAGATAATTACTACAAATCAGCATAGAAAAGCAAGCATAGTTTGAAATTAAATTACATCATTTTCCTAGAATAAAGAAAGTTTAGTTCATGCTGAAAATTAAATTTAACAGCAACAAATTCACCATAATTTCGTAAACCAGCGTGCGTTCAGCTAATACTGCTGTGGAGGACTACTGCAATCAGCGCTGGTATGGAGGGTTGTTGTGCGATCAGAGCTGGATACCGAGTAAGGGGCAAGGTAGGTGTCGTCTGTGAGGAAGCAACTGCTAGAGGTGACAGTTGCTGGTGTCGGATTAGGAAACCTGTTGCTGCCAGATCAGGAAGACTGGTGGTTGCGGCTGTTGCAGCTGGATGAGGAGGAGAGGGCTACCGACTATCTCTCTAGAGCTGTGTCTCTAGGGCTGCAGGCTGTCTCCCTTAATTAAAGTTTCTCCATTTCCTTTTTTATAGGCTCCAAAGTCTTCAATTAAAATTTATTTTTTTTAAACAAGAGAAATAGTCCCTTGATGATAGGACACTAAAATTTGGATCTTTCCTTCCTTCTAAACCTGAAATAAATTAAATGACAACAATGAAGTCTAAAACCAACAAAAATGAATAAAATTAGATTAAATTTAAAAGTTAAGACGTGATAAAAATAGGAAATTATGCACGGCATTAGGTTACTTGGTTGGAACTTGTTTGGTTACGTGTTAGCACCAGCACTGTTTGGTTCCTTGGTTATCATCTATTTGGTTCTTCGATTAATAACATGTTTGGTTACTGGATTATTTTGTTTACCGGATTATAATCTATCACTATGGAGTCCAAGATTGTCTCCATTACATCTCTCCAATTGAGTCCTCATATTATTACTACTCGAAAGTTGAATAGTAGTAATTACGTTCAATGGTCCAAGGCATTCTATAAATATGTCACCGGTCAAGGCACGCGAAAATTTCTTGCTAATGGTCAGCCTATCGATCCGAAATTGTTTGATACATGGGAACAAGAGGATTTCTTACTCATCATTTTATTATGGAATTCAATGGAGCCCCAAATTTCTGACTTATGTACACATCTTGACACTTGTAAGAAAGTTTAAGACTATGTTCGTCTATTATATTCTAGCGATCTTAATCGGATGTATGATGTGAATACCAAGTTCTTTCATGGCTAATAATGTGATTGAGATGTCACTGAATATTTTGCTGATAAGAAGCGAATGTCTTTAGAATTACGTACTTTGAAGCCTATTTTAGCCTATGAAAAGGCTATGCAAAAAGGCCTAGAGCAAGTCGAGGTACTCACATTCTTGGCTGGCCTAAAACCTGAGTATGAACTAGTTTGATCCCAAATACTAGGAGATGTAGAACTTCCTACATAGTTTGAGACTTATGCTTGTGTGCTATGAATTGTTTCCCAAACTAGTGATAACAGATCTTTGGATGATAAATCTGCCTTAGTTACTCAAGCTTGGAAAGGTGGCCAAGAAGGTGGTAATATTATAAGTAGTCGTGGTGGTAGATGAGGTGGTAGAGGAGGTCGTGGTAGTGATCATAATAACACTTCATTTGGTCATGGTTATTGTGAGTTTTAAATTACTCGCAAGCGCACGAGTCGTTTGCAATATAATGTTGTGCAAGTGCGAAGTCGAATCCACAGGGAATTGTGTTGTGAAAATGTAATTTTATATAAACTAACCCTATTTTAACCTAGTTCCAAATTTTGTATTATATTGTGCAAAGAAATATAAACTTAAACCAAATTGTTTTTAAAGCAAATGATAAATAGACTAAGGTTTCTGAATCCACCCCACCAAAGTAAAGCATATATTTTCATGTTCTATATAAAAGTAATCAAAAAATTCCATGAATCCAACTTTAAACAAAAAACAACGAATATCCCAATTAAACCAAAAGCATCTAATGTATCCGCTCTCAACAAATCACAAAGGAAATCCAATTTAATCGAAAATAATTCGATGTATCCATCAGATGAAACACAAGGAATATTCAAATTAACAATTAAAAGCAATCAATCATAATATTTACTCAAATAATTGAACAGAACATTTATACTAAAAACATCAGAATTGTTATGCGCAAATCTAAAAATATAATGCTAAACAATGGAAAGGCTTCATCTTCAACCTTAGCTGAAGATTTTAGCCTCACATAATTATGAAACTAAAGTTCACAATACAAGTGCTAAACATTAAACTTTAAAACTAAATAAAAAGAAATAAATTACTATACATGGGAGAAATTCCATTCGCTGTTGGGCGGCACTTCCCCTCGTGGTAGTAAAGCCTTCGGGGTCCACCAGAATGCTAGCAGACATCCACCGGATTACACCAAATGGCTCAAGAATTGCACACTGAATGATGAAGTGAGATGGTTCTTTTATAGGGGGAGTCCCGGAGCACAATGGGTTGCAGATTCGATGTGGGATACTGCCCGAGTGCGCTCGACCGCAGATTGGTGCGATCGATCGCATGTCTGATGTGCTCGATCGCAGGTGCACTGCACTACAAAGATTTTGATGTGGGATGTTGACCATGCGCTCGTTCATAGGCAGGTGCGCTCGATCGTATGTTTCGTGCGCTCGATCGCACTAGGTATCCTCAGCTTTGCTCTTGAATCTTGATCTCCCGAAATGCTTCATTTTCTCCACAAACCTATAAAAATACACAAAATACATAAAAGACATAAAATAAAGGGAAATAATACAAACTAAGAGCTTAACACATATAATTTAAGGGCTTAAATATGCAATATTTAAGACTCATCAGTGGTGGTAATGGTGGTGGTAAAGGTTCGCTTCGTCAAGGTACCTACTGCCATCATTCTGAGCATACCCAAGAGACATAATAACACTTCATTTGCTCGAAGTTAGTTAGTCTTCCCATGGTTGCTAATGTTATGACTTCTAGTTCTGTTGAGTGTGGATCTACTTCCTCTAATTCTGTGCTCTCAACTTCTATGGTAATTTCCACAGATTAGTATGATGAACTCTTACAATATAAGGCAACAAGTTAAACATATTCTTTGACTATTCTTTCCACCAAGAAAGGTATACCAAAAGCTTATCTATCATCTAGTAACTCTTCATCTAGACCTTGGGTCCTTGACTCTACAGCTACTGATCATTTGTCAGGTACCATTGATGTTTTCTTTAGTTTTTATCACTCTTCGTCTTTGTCTGATATTACACTTGCAGATGGATCTAAAGCCACTACTAGTGGCATTGGCACTGTGCGCCCTAGTTCTTCTATGTCTTTATCATATGTTCTTTATGTTCATTTTTCTTAGTATAATTTAATATCTATTAGTCTGCTTACAAAACGTCTTAACTGTTCCATTACTTTTCTTCCTGATTCTGTTCTTATCTAAGATTTGAAAACAAGGAAGAGGATTAGTGGGGGGTATGAATCGAACGGCCAATATTACTTTGATCCTATCTCATTACCCATTGCTTGCTCAGTTGATGTTTTCCGCTTCAGATTCATTACCGTTTTAGTCATCCATCATTAGAAAAGTTGAAGAAGATGGTTCCTACTTTGAGTCAAGTTTCAATTTTAGAGTATGAGTCGTGTCAATTAGGTAAGCATCATTGTGTGTCATTTTCTTCTCAAACTAATACATGTGTCTAGTCCTTTTATATCAGTACATTATGATATTTGGGGTCCAAGTTGTGTGACTTCCAAACTTGGAT
Organism: Bretschneidera sinensis; assembly: GCA_023935145.1. Lineage (NCBI taxonomy): Eukaryota > Viridiplantae > Streptophyta > Magnoliopsida > Brassicales > Akaniaceae > Bretschneidera > Bretschneidera sinensis. The sequence continues at coordinate 71,656,468 of CM043700.1, read as the reverse complement.
TTCGGTATTTCGTTACTTTTGTGGATAATTAATCCAGACTTACCTGGCTTTATTTAATGAAAGACCATTATGAGTTGTTTTCTATTTTTGTGCTTTTTGTGCTGAGATAAAAACTCAATTTGACTTATCTGTTAAGATTCTTCATAGTGACAATGTTCATGAGTATTTTCTAAGCCTTTTACAATTTTTTTGACTAAGTCTGGCATTATTCATCAGTTATCTTGCTCTCATACACCCCAACAAAATAGGGCTGCAGAGCGGAAAATCTTTATCTTATGGATACTGCTTGTACTCTCTTATTTCATATGCATGTCCCCAAATTGTTTTGGAGTGAGGCCATTATGACTGCATGTTATTTAATAAACCATATGTCATCCTCTATTCTTAATGGAAAAACCCCTCACTCTATACTCTTTCCTAGAGATGTTACATTCCACTTAACTATTTATGTATTTGGATCTATTTGTTTTGCTCATCAACTTCATCCAGGAGTTGACAAATTTTATCCCCGCTATATAAAGTGTATTTTCTTAGGTTATTCTCATACACAGAAAGGTTATCGGTGTCATAGTCCTTCTTTACAATACATTCTTTGAGTCTACTCTATATTACTCCAAGTCTCATTCAATCTCAGATCTGACTAATTCATTTTCTTGTCCATTACTTGTTCCATGCACCTTATCAGATCCCCCTCCGTTGCAAGTTTACTCCTATCGTCTGTGATCTTTCGCCTTTGCTGCTCCACCAATTGCTCCCTTGTTGACCGATCCCGATCCGCCTTCATCATCTAAGAATGATTGTTCTATTACTCTTCGTAAAGGTAAACGTTTATGTACTGCTTATCCGATTACTAATTTTGTTCCATATGATCATTTATCTTTTTAATATCTTCATTTGTTGCTTTGGTCTCTTCTGTCTCTATTCCTAAGTCTATTACAGAAGCTTTGTCTCATTCTGGGTGAAAAGCCGCTATGAATGAAGAAATGCATGCTTTGAGTACTAATAATACATGGGACTTGGTTCCTCTCCCATCCGAAAAATTTATTCTTGGTTGTCGTTGAGTCTATACTGTAAAGGTTCATCCTAATGGTACTATTGACAAATTAAAAGCTCGCCTAGTAGCAAAAGGGTATACACAAGTATATGGTATTGACTATGCGGAGACATTTTCTCCAGTGGTGAAGATTACATCTGTTCGTGTGTTTATCTCTCTAGCAGCTACTTTTAATTAGCCCCAACATCAATTGGATGTGAAAAATGTGTTTCTAAATGGTGATTTGCAAAAAGAAATATACATGAAGCAACCACCCAGATTTGTTGCTCAGAAGGAGTCTAGGTTAGTATATCGATTAAAGAAATCTTTATATGGCTTGAAACAATCTCCTCGAGCGTGGTTTGGTCGGTTTAGTGAAGTAGTAATTAATTTTGGTCTCAGTAGAGGTGGTGTAGATCATTTTGTATTTTATAAACACAGTGAGGCATGTAAGATATTGTTGATTTTACATGTGGATGATATTGTGATTACAGAAGATGACAAAGAAGACATTTTAGCACTGAAATAGTTATTGAGTACTAAATTTTAGACAAAAGATTTAAGAAAATTGAGATACTTCTTGGGTATTGAGGCTGCTCGATCTCATCATGGAGTTTCTTTACCCCAGCGTAAATACGTTTTTTTGATTTATTGACTGATATTAGAATGTTATGGTGTAAGCCTATCAATAGTCTTATGGATCCCAACACAAAACTTATAGTTGATCAATGTGACTTATTATTTAATCCAAGGTAATATATGTGTTTGGTTGGAAAATTGAATTATTTTACTGTTACTAGTCTTGATATTTCATTTGCAACAAGTGTGGTTAGTCAATTTCTCGATGCTCCGCGAACTAGTCATTGGGATGCTATTATTCGAATTTTAAGATATCTTAAGAGTGCTCTTGGTCATGGTTTACTTTATCAAAATCATGGTCATGCTCAAGTTGAGGGTTACACTTATGCAGATTGGGTCGGCTCTCCATCTGATAGAATATCCACTACTGGATATTGTGTGTTTATTGGAGGTAATTTAGTATCGTGAAAAAGTAAAAAAGCAAACTGTGGTTTTTGGATCAAGTATTGAGTCCGAATATAGAGCAATGGCGCATATTACCAATGAGATGGTTTGGCTAAAGCAGTTGTTAGAGAAACTTGGGATTAACCAGTCAAGTTCTATGAGCCTGGTGTATGACAATCAAGCAGTTATTCATATTGCAAATAATCCAGTGTTTCATGAGAGAACTAAACATATTGAAGTTGATTGTCATGTTATTCAAGAAAAACTTCTACAAAATGTGATTAGTACCAAACATGTAAAGTCAGCCGATCAGTTAGCATATTTAGTTACTAAACCATTGGATGGTTCTCAAGTTCCATTTATTTATAACAAGTTGAGTGCATATGATATCTATGCTCCAACTTGAGGGGGAGTATTGAGAATCCTATTAGGATTCTTAACAAGTATCCTAGTAATCTTGGATCGTATGTAAATTGTTATGTCATAGTCCTATTAGGCTTAGTATTTATAAGTTTATATATTGGATCAATTGTATTCGTTTTAATCAATCAAAAAGACAGAGAAAGTTTCTTCAGTCATTATTTTCAACAATTACAACATCAATACCTAGCCCAATTCTCATCATTTCAATAATAAATTTCATTCTCAATTCTTCTTCATATTCAAAACTTCTCGTAAGCATTTTATTTCAACAAATACAACTCTTCTCATAAATTATTCAAAAATGATCAATCATATCAAATCAAAGATAAAAATTCATGCTTCTTCATAAATATTTCAATCCAAATGTACACATTTTTTTTTCTCAAACAATCCATAAATTCAAGAAAATGATACATTTTTACCACATAAAAAGCAATGAGAATTTATGTATAGTTTGGTAGTAAAAACTCACATCAACTACACCCAATCCAAATACTTTTCATAAGGCATGGTTACTCGGCCCTGCTTCTCCAATTGTACCTTCACCTAACAAAAATATGTTAACTAGTATTACTATCTCATAACTTGACCTAAATCCTTTTTAATGGGTTCAATGCATGTATATATGTATGTATGTTTCAAATCTATTCTCAAATTCAAAGTTTTTATTGAACTCTTTTTCTTAATTTTGAATCAAAATCCAAACTTTATTTAAGAAGAATATGAGGTCTTAAACTCTTAAAATCATGATTTCTATATAAAAATGAATAAGAAATGAGGAGATTACTTCCATAAAGTTTTTGACATAAACTTCTTGAACAATCGAAGCCAACAATCGTTTATGAAAATCTCAAGTTTTAGTATAGTTCTTAAATAATTTGAGAGAAAAAGTTTTAGGGAGAGAAGTGAGAGATTTTGACGAAAGAAATGAATTTTGGTCATGAAATGGAGTTTATATAATGTCCAACAACTTACTAGTTGACTACCTAATCGACTGGTATGCCTTAATCGACTACTTAGTTGACTGGTACTTTCTGACGCCTTCCAAAACCCATTTTTGATCAATTTTTAGCCTTTTTACCACTTTTTCAGTATATTTTTAAATTTTTGTCTCAATATTGCCTTAAATTTGAATTTTAATATAAACCAATATGTATATGTATGCATGTTGATAAAAACAAAATAGGAAATTACCAAATTACCTTTACCCCTAGGTGAGGATTTTACAGTTGGTCTCTTGCTTCTATCTTCCTCCACACAGGAAATACCAAGTTCAACCATTTTGGCTGCCTGGTTCTTGCTAAACTGTCCATTCAATCTTGGATCAACTACATCTTCCACCCATGAGTACTCTCCACACTGAATTTTCCCTCTCACTACCTTGATGAATCTTATCAACTCTGCTTCCTGCTCTCCACAATCCCCTACCACCAAATTCGAAAGCCGACTTCCTTTGACCAATTTGAGAATCACAAATCCATAACCATATACATCAACTTTTGCAGTGATGGGAAGATTCAAAGCCCACTCTGGTGTAATGTAACCTTCTGTTCCTCGAATCCGAGAGAATTCAGAATTGTTGCTTCCCCTCTGAGACAACTTTTCTAGCCCAAAATCTGCAATCTTGGGTTCAAATTCACCATCCAGAAGTATATTCCCAGGCTTCACATCACAATGTATAACCCATTCTAGACACTCATGATGAAGATAGGCCAAACACTTGGCTGTTCCATAGGCAACTCTAAACCTTTCTTTCCATCCTAGGAAACCTGGTGAGAGTAAGTGCTTGTCCAGTGACCGGTTTTCCATGTACTCGTAGACTAAGAGTCTGTGTCTGCCTTCAGAACAGAATCCCCACATTCTCACTTGGCTCATGTGATTGATTTTTCCAATTGTGCTTACTTCTGCCCAAAATACTTCCTCCGCTTGGTAAGCATCACCTAATTTCTTGACAGCCACCACCCTTTCGTCTCCCAAAACACCTTTGTATACAGTCCCAGAAGCTCCTCTTCCCAGCTCTTCCATGAATTTCTTGGTTGCCCTCTTGAGTTCCCCATAGTAAACTTCCTGAACTGACTTGATATCGCATGATATCAATCTTCCAATGATGCTGGTATGCCTTGTTCTCTGTTGAAAAGAAGCCTCTAACCTGATACATTGAATATTACTTCAATTACACCGGTAGCAGAGGCAAACCAGTAGAGATAAGTCCATCTCTCCCTTTTACTTATAACATCATACATAGAAGGAGAACCCATCACAATTTTAGATTCACTTGACTGCAAATGGGATCAGTACCATTAAGAAAGGTGGGTTCCGATGCTTCTACACTCGCTGGCAATTTTAGATATATTCTGCCTGGAAAATTTGGAGGCTTGTAGCCATTGAAAAGTGCACTTTTTGTGAAACATAGCCCTTCCCCTTGTAGCCCGTAGCTAAATGCTTCACACCGGCAATCATCCAAGCATTGTTTCCTACAAGAGTGGATCTCTTAGATTGATCACTATAGTAGAGATCATACCCATAGAAATCTACATGCGGAAGCTCGACGAATTTAACCTCCTGATTATGTGCAGTTTTGATTGAACTTAGGCGTGCAACCTTTTCTCCAATTACTTGGGTCAGCTACCTCATAGCCAGGAGGGGATGAGAACTTTGGCTCTGGTGTGTAAACACAAATCACATTTCCCCCACAAAACCCATTAACTCCACACTGCTTCGCAAGAGCTTCCCATGAAATAACCCATGATCCTGTCACGTTGTTAAGGCTATAAGCCTGAGATTCCCATCGTAATCCATTGTTAGCCTCCTTCTCATCCCAAATCCCATGTTAGAAGCATTAAATCGCAACTTATGGCTTGATACAAAACTACCCTTGTCATCTAAACAGCGATTCTACTACAGTTATAAGTCGTTCTTTCACTTCCAAACACACCATAATCAGGATTAGGCCAATACAAACTTGAAATCTCAGGCCCATCATACATCAATCTAAAGACATTATCATTATCAAAATAGAAATTAAAGAACCCAGCAACGAAATTCCCTTTTCCTAATCTAGAAATCAGCTTCTTGCTCTTAGTAAAGGGCTGATTAGGAAGAAGTGTATCAATAGGGAAATCAAAGCTTTGCCATAACACTACCATTTGGGTTCTTTAGCACAAGGTTGCCAGTACCCACAAGCTCTGCTCTATGAACATCGATAGAGCTGGTGTTTGTCTGCCAGATGGTTGAGCCATCGATATCAGTTATGACCATGGCACCATCTCGTCGAAGGGAAACTCTGGAGCCCTTGCCATTGACGGGTTTGTCACGGTTAGCCATCCAAACAACGGTCCTGTTTATAGAATAGGTGAACCAAACCGAGAACCAGTGAGCATTTTCACCAATCCCATAAAAGCCAAATGTGAATGTTTTATCTGGAGAGATTAACCGGTCTGAACCATCTTCAACTGACAGAGAGGAGCCTCTATGCAAAATGTTTTGGGTTAATGAATTTGCCAAAGATAAGAACAGAGATATGAGAAGAATGAGCAGAGAAAGGTAACGTGAATATGCTAAAGATTGGGCTGTCATGGTTGAAGAGTTTGATTCAGTACTTGTGTGTAGCCCAATGTGAGATAAGAGCGAAGTGGGTTACTGATAATTCTTCTTGGCAATAAATACTGGAGTAATTAAGAAGAAAAGAAATATCGTTAATCACTATTACAAAAGAGAAATTCTTGGTAGGTTAAAACTGTCCCATCACCGGTATACTAAGCATATTAACGTGTGACACGTAAGCATATCGGACCAAAAATTTATTTTAATGCAATGATGATTCTAGTTATCTTTGCTCGTCTCATTCCAGATTGTAAATAATTTTAAATATTTTTATTTTTCTTAAAAATCAATTTTAAAATCACTTTTATTATTTGTAAATAACTGTAATTTTTATCAAAAAACAATATCAGTTATTAAGTTATCATGAGTTTTGTAACTTTGACTACAAAAAGATCTTGTCATTTATCCCTCCGTCTTATCATTAAATATAACACAATAATTATAAATGTAATAAAATATTTTTTACAATATAATAATATTAATTTACTATTTAATGTTTTAAATTACCATCAATTCTCTTTTATTTATAAAAGAATTATTGATTTGATGGTTTTATTGGACTTCACAAGTATTTAAACTTAACTAAGTGTACAGATTTGGTTTGTTAGCCAGAAAAGGGTCGTTATACCCTTTACTAAAAGGGTTAGATTTCATTATTGAAAGAGAACCAAACAGTCATTTCAACAATTTGAAATCTACCGATCTTGTTAAGATACTATTATCACACGTTTCAGACATATTTTTCTAGAAGAGGGCGTGGTGTTTCTGTAGTCAGCAAGAAACAGAAATTTTAGACACCTAGTCATTGGCCAAGTTTTTTTGATATCCTAAGAGTAAGGAAAATATGTCTCTATGAACTGGTGTTCTTGTTGATGCCGCTAACTGTTGGTACTGATGTGGCCTGAGCGAAGACATGGCCTGGATGTTGGTGTGGCTTCGGTGAGGACGTGGCCTAGATGTTGGTGTGGCTTCGGTGAGAACGTGGCCTGGACCTGCACAAGTAACATGGGTGAACTGAAGACCCTCGGAAGGAGGGGAGGGGGAGACCTCCGAGGGCGCTCCGAAGCTTAAGTTAGCAAAGATTCAAAGGAGGAGCCGAGGGTTTGAAAGAGAAACCGAGGGCTTAAGTAAATCAAGTGCAGGTGAAAAAGACTGAATGTGTTCCCTGGTGAAGTTCATACCTTGGCCCATTTATAGTCGTCCGCCGGCAGAGATGGTATGATTACAAGCCCAGGTAGGGGGCGCTGTAGGGCTGCTGCAGGTCGAAGGGTGGCTGTAGGACTGCGGTAGTAGGAGGCCGTAGGCGGCGCGGAACGGTTGCGGGCGTAGGCGGTCATAGGGTGGCGTGGAACGGCGGCAGGGCGGTGAAGGCAGAGAGGGCCTAGGTGTAGGCTTGCTGGGTCGTCCTCCATTGGGTCGAAAAGTTGCTGGGCCGGAGTACGTTGGACTGGAGCGTCTACTGGGCCGATCGTTAGGCCGGAGAGTTTACTGGTCCTGGAATATACTTTGGACCGAAAAGTCGCTGGGCCGTAGTACGTTGGACTGGAGTGCCTACTGGGCCGATCATTAGGCCGAAGAGTTTACTAGTCTTGGAATATACTTAAGCCGAAATGTCCATTGGGTCGGAGTATTCTGCTGGGCCTGGAGCTTGTTTGGGCCAGGGTATTTTGGGCCATATCACAGGCCCCCCACTTCCTTGAGTATATTTATGTGCTTGAGGAAGTATTTCGTGGGACGGGCTTTTAATGGGACTAAGAACGTGCGTGGGAGCCGGATCGTCACTTTCGGGAAGTGAAAAGTCGTCTAGAGAGGCGAAATATCATCTCGAAACCGTAAAGTCAAACTTTCGTTTGAACAACTATCCTTGGGAGTCGGATCGTTACTCTCAAGAGGCGAAAAGTCGTCTCGAAACCGTAAAGTCTCATCTTTTTCTATTTTTTGCATTTATTCCCCTCGCTGAACGTGTTTTCCCTTCTTATAAAAAGGGGTCTCTGACACCTTTTGTTTTAAGCAGAAACGATTTCAGTTTCTGAAGAGATTGAGAGAGAGATACGACCTTACATTCCAACAGATGAGTCATTGGCTTAGACAATTCTGAGGTTATTGGTCCTGGAGAGGGAGGGGAGTTAGTAATCTCTTGAGGGATTTTATGGAAGCCAAAGAGGAAGACGATATCACTCTGGAAGAGGATCGTGGTTCAACGAATATGGACTTCTTCCTGACTTCAAGCGGAGATCAAGACCTCTTTCAGATTCCGAGTGGGGGCACGAACCTCTTCCAGATTCGGAGTAGGAGCAACTGAAGAGGTCGGGGCCGTGTCTCTGGATGGTGGGCTCCTTAGGCCTCGAGCTTATTGGAACCGAAGAAGAAGAAGAAGGGAGGGGCTGGTCGGAGTACCAGTAGTTTATTTGAAGCTAGAAGGGAGGAAGGGCCTCTCCTTGATTCTAAGCGGTAGAAGATGAGGAGGCTCCCTGGGTCTGAGGGCCGCTGTAGGTGAGCACTTTCAGTCTCAGGCAGGAGGGTGCCCCAAAGAAGGCAAAGGGGCTGGGACAGCTCGTGGACTAGGCTGCCTAAAAAGCTTGGTGTTTCAGTTTTCCCTTTGTACTTCGAGGCCGTTAGGGCCATATTTTCCTTGTACTTCGAGGTCGTTAGTTGTAATCCTTTGGACTAATAAAATATCTTTCCTTTCAATCTTTGTTTTCGCATGATATCCTTGCCTTTTACACTTGTATGAATGAATTGATGTTGATTTTGGGGAAATCTGAGAGAAGTTTCGAATGCTTGTACCCAGTGGCCTCGGCAGAGTGTTTGTAAAACGCCTGAACCTTGGAGAATAAGGCCGAGCGTTTGCAGCGTAGCTTGAATGCTCGAACTTTGGAGAACTTAACAGTGTATGCAGCGCGGCTCATATGCTCGGACTTTGGAGAATACGGCCGAGCGTTGGTCAAGGCTCGGGCTTCTAGAGAACTTGGCCGAGCTTTAGACAAGGCTCAGACTTTTGGAGAACTTGGAGAAAATATGGCCGAGCGTATACAACGCAGTCCATACGCTCGGACTTTGGAGAATACGGTCGAGCGTTGGGCAAGGCTCGGACTTTGGAGAAACCTTAGAGAAAACATGGTCGAGCGTATGCAACACAGCTCATATGCTCGGACTTTGGAGAATACGACTGAGCGTTGGGCAAGGCTCGGACTTTGGAGAAACCTTGGAGAAAACATGGCTGAGCATATGCAACGCAGTCCATACGCTCGAACTTTGGAGAATACAACCGAGGTTTGGGCAAGGCTCGGACTTTGAAGAAACCTTGGAGAAAACATGGCCGAGCGTATACAACGCAGTTCATACACTCAGAATTTGGAGAATACGGCCGAGCGTTGGGCAAGGCTCGAACTTTGGAGAAACCTTGGAGAAAACATGGTCGAGCGTATGCAACGCAATCCATACGCTCGGACTTTGGAGAATACAGCCGAGTGTTAGGCAAGGCTCGGACTTTGGAGAAACCTTGGAGAAAACATGGCCGAGCGTATGCAACGCAGCTCATACGCTCGGACTTTGGAGAATACAACCGAGCCTTAGGCAAGGCTCGGACTTTGGAAAAACCTTAGAGAAAACATGGCCGAGTGTATGCAATGCAGCTCATACGCTCGGACTTTGGAGAATACGGTCGAGCATTAGGCAAGGCTGGGACTTTGGAGAAACCTTGGAGAAAATATGGCCGAACGTATAAAACGCAGCTCATATGCTCGAACTTTGGAGAATGTGACCGAGCATTGGGCAAGGCTCAGACTTTGGAGAAACCTTGGAGAAAACATGGCCGAGTCTATGCAACGCAGTCCATACGCTCGGACTTTAGAGAATACGACCGAGCGTTGGGTAAGGCTTGGACTTTGGAGAATCGTTGACCAAGTGATCAAGACTTGGAGAATTTATGTTCGTGTAACTTCCTCCTTCCTGCGCACGTGGGCTTTTCTGTCCATTTTGGGCCCATTAGGTTTACCTTTCTGTAAGTGTGACAAGCGATGGCGGCTGACAAGAAATGGCGGCGTGTCGGTTACAGCAGAAGGCGTGTTTTAGTGACAGCTGGCACCTCGACGACTGGAAATGGCGCCTGGGGAACAGCAGGGTACGCGTCTTTTCATCTGATGCGCGAAATGACGTTTCTCATTTCTGCTGCCATAGCCTCTTTATAAGCGGGTTCCCCCCCTTCTTCAATCTTCACTTTGCATTTTTTAGAGATCTTGAGAGTATCAGTTTAACTAAAGACTCTGAGAGCGCTCGGCATTTTTAAGAGTCTTCCACAAAAGCTTTTTCTTCTAGGTGAGTAAGATGTCTGGTGATAGTGATACTAGTGGAGCTCTGTCTAAAGAGTTAAAGGAAGCGATGGGTGTTTCTTCCAGTGATGGAGTCTCCTCTCGGGAGACTACCCGTAGGAGCGGGAGCCTTGCCCTCGTACCTTATATGGAGGGTGGAGAGAGCGAGGATGAAGGGTCATCCGGGGAAGAGGATGTCTGGGCGTCGATGACCATTAGGATGACGCCATAGATACGGAGAGAGAGGAGTAGATGTTCGAAGCGAACTCCATTCCAAGAGTGGTGGAGGAGGCTAGCCTCGTGGGGACGAGGATTAAGTATAGAATCCCCCTGGACTACCATATGAGGGCTCCAGAGGGTGGGGAGAGAGCCTGCGACGCTCTTTCGAGCCAGGTGCCTTACGAGCTATGTGTTTACGAACACCAGCTTAAGGCGGGGCTTAGGTTCCCTCTTCACCCGTTCTTATGCCGTGTGCCCAGATACTTTGGTATCGCACTGATTCAGCTGGTGCCCAACTTGGTCCGACTGATCTTGGCATTCATTGCAGTATGTCAGGAGGTGGGAGGGGTGATGAACCTTAATGTGTTCAAGGCCCATTTCCAGCTGTCCCGCCTTGGCCACTCTGGGTGGGTGGTTGTTAGCTCGAGGCGAGGGAAGAAAGTCTTGAAGGAGAAGCCCACTTCCATAAAGAAGTAGAAAGGAGATTTTTTCTTTCTTTGGAGTGCTAGGAGCTTCGACATTCCCCTTAATTGGAGTTTGGAGTGTGTTGGCAAGTGCAAGAGGCCACACCTCCTACACCGAGAGCAGGAGATGTTAGAGGTGATGTTGGCTATGCCTTTGGACATCGAGGTACTTAGAGACAATGAAGAACTCCACAGGCGCGGCCTGTGTCCTCCCGGCCTTCCTTCGAGCCTCGAATATGGTAGCCCTTGGTTTTTTAACTTCAAGAATTTTAGTTTTCTTTCCAAGTTACTAATGCTTTGCTTTTCACGCAGACATGGATATGGCTGCAAGAGCCAAGCGCATGGCTCACGAGAAGAAAAGGGTCGAGGAGGCTGATGATTCCTCGCAACAGAAGGAGAAAGCGAAGGTCCCAGCTGCGGAGCCAATGCCGGTGGGTAGTCCCCCTAAGCCCCCAGTTTCTAAAGAGTGGGTGGACCCAGTCGCGCCTACTCCTCCTCCGGGGATGGTGAGGACGGAGCAGGGGGAAGTGATGGCGATGGCCTGGAGGCTCTTGCCTCTCCAGAATAGGCTTGTTTTTGTACCTGGGGTCGATAGCACCCGACTTTTGTACCCCCTTTTTAACTTAAGAAAAATTATGGAATTCATACTTTCAACTTTATTGAATTTTCGATTTTATATTTTACTGATAAAATTTTCGGAGATTCTCCGCATTCCAAGTGCGGGGGATAGGTTTGTCATCCATATCCTCGAGCTCGTAAGTGCTGACCCGACAAACCTTTCGAATCCGGTAAGGGCCCTCCCAATTTGAGAGGAGTTTTCCCATGTGGCGAGGACGGGATACTTCACTCTTTCGAATGACGAGGTCATGCAACTTGAAGTTCTTGAGCCGAACCCGAGAGTTATAGTATCGGGCGGCCCTCTATTGGTAGGCAGCCAGGCAGATTTAGGCTTTATCTCGGGCTTCATCGACCAAATTTGCATTCATCCTTAATCCTTCTTCGTTGATACTTGGTTCGAAGCATTGTACTCGCATCGATGGGACCCCGATCTCAAGAGGGATGAAGACCTCTGACCCGTATGTCATGAAGAATGGAGTTTCCCCGGTTGATGTCCGTGCTGTTATCCGATAGGCCCAAAGGATATTGGAGAGCTGGTCAGCCCACTGTCTATCTGCCTCATCAAGTCTTTTTCTGATTCCTTGGAGAAGCGTCCTGTTGGTTACTTCAGCCTGGCCATTGGCCTGTGGGAACCCAACGGATGAGAACCAGTGTTCGATGTGGAGGTCATCACAGAACATCTTGAACTGGGAGCTATCAAATTGCTTCCCGTTGTCGGTGATTAATACCCGAGGGATTCCGAATCGGCATACTATTGATTTCCAGACAAAATTTCGGGTTTGGTAATCCGTGATGCTGGCCAGTGGCTCTGCCTCGACCCACTTAATGAAGTAATCAATGGCCACGATGAGGTACTTCTTCTGCCCAATAGCCATTGGAAACGGGCCAAAGATGTTCATCCCCCACATGGCGAAGGGGAAGGGACTGGTGATGGAGACAAAAGGATTAGTAGGGCGGTGCGATATCGGAGACCACCGCTGGCAGTTCTCACATTTTTTGACCAAGTCTGCTGCATTGTCCTTTATTGTGGGCCAGTAGTACCCTTGGAGGAGAACCTTGAAAGCTAAAGCCCGAGCTCCCAGGTGATTCCCACATATTCCTTTGTGGATCTCTCGGAGAGCAAAATCGGCTTCCCTTGGCCCGAGGCATCGCGAGTAAGGCATGGTCAGAGCCTTTTTGTACAATTACCCTTCCATGAGGGTGTAACGCGAGGCATGGGAGATTAGCCTCTCGGCTTGATCCTTTTGCTCGGGTACCGTGCCATCTTTTAGATACCATAGGACAGGATCCATCCATGTGGGTCCCTCTTCTACTGATAGGACTGGAGCCTCATCTATACTTGGTGCGGAGAGAGTTTCCTAATAGACAGCTCAGTTGGTCATCAGGTGCTGGAAGGAGGCCAAGTTGGCCAGGACATCTGCTTTGGAGTTTTCTGCCCGAAGGATCTGAGTTATCCGAAACGTCTTGAACATGGCGGCTAACTCCTTCACCTTTTGGAGATATTAGGCGAGCTTCTCCCCTCTGGCTTCAAACTCTCCTTTTACTTGACTTACCACCAACTGAGAGTCATTGAACACATTCAGAACCTCGACGGCCAACGTTTCGGCCAACCTTAGACCGACTAGGAGAGCTTCGTACTCTGCTTCGTTATTGGAGGTCTTGAACCCGAACCTCAAGGCATACTCGATCGTAAAGCCTTCTGGACTACATAGGATGAGCCATGCCCCTCCTTAGTGAATTCAAGGATCTATCTATATGGAGGGTCCATCCTGGAGAGGCTCCATTGGGTACGGACACTTTGGATTCGTCCAGTTCTATAGACAGGGTTGTCTCCATAATAAAGTCAGCCAGAGTCTGGCCCTTGATCGCTTGTCGGGGCTGGTAAGAGATGTCAAACTCTCCCAGCTCTACCGTCCACTTCACCATACTCCCGGAAACACTTGGATTATGCAAGACTTGCCTTAAGGGTTGATCTGTCAAGAGGATGATGGTGTGCGCCTGAAAATAAGGTCAGAGCTTCCGCGCAGCCACTACCAGGGCGTAGGCCATCATCTCGATAGGAGGGTATCTTGTCTCGGCCTCATAGAGAATTCTGCTAACATAGTAGATGGGCTTCTGGATACCCGATTCTTCTCGTACCAGGACAGAGGCCACAGTGCTTTCTCCCACTAACAAATAAAGGAAAAGCTCCTCCCCCGGGAGTGGTTTGGTTAGGAGCTGTCGTGAACTTAAATACTTCTTCAAACCTTCAAAAGCTTCCTGGAAGTCTTCGGACCAGGAGAAATCTTTCGCCTTCTTGATGGCCTTAAGGAAAGGAAGGCACCTTTCACAGACTTGGACATGAACCGGCTCAGGGCCGCGACTCTACCGGTGAGCCGCTGGACTTCTTTCACGGACTTAGGGGCTCATATCGAGGATGGCTTTTATCTTCTCTAAGTTGAATTCTATTCCTCTCTAGGTGACTATAAACCCTAGGAATTTTCCCCCGGTTACCCCGAATACGCATTTGGACGGATTCAACCTTATGTTATGATGGCGCAATACTCCTAATGCTTCTTTCAAGTCAGAGTAATGGTTCCGTGCTTCGGCGCTTTTGACCAGCATATCATCTATATAAACCTCCATATTCTACCCTATCTGCTCCTTAAAGATCTTGTTTACCAGCCTCTGATAGGTTGCCCAGGTGTTCTTGAGCCCGAAGGGCATGACTTTGTAGCAGTACAGCCCTCGATTAGTGATGAAGGCGGTATTGTCTTGATCTAGTTTATGCATGAAGATCTGATTGTAGCCAGAGTATGCATCCATAAAAGAAAAGAGTTCGTGCCTTGAGGTAGCATCTACTATCTGGTCAATCTGAGGAAGAGGGAAGCTGTCTTTTGGGCAAGCTTTATTAAAATCGGTGAAGTCAATGCAAATATGCCACTTGTCGCTGGCCTTACGGACCATCACCACATTAGACACCCACTCAGGGTACCTCGCCTCCCTGATAAAACCGGCTTCCAGTAGCTTATCTACTTCAGTGTTGATAGCCATTCGGCGTTCGGGAGCAAAGGTCCTCTTCTTCTGAATAACCGGCTTGCACTTAGGGTCCACGTTCAGGCGATGTTCAATAGTTCTAGGGCTAATCCCCTACATGTTCGAGGTTGACCAGGCAAACAGGTCTCTGTTCTTCTGGAGCAGGGAGAGGAGTTCATTTCTGTGCTCTTTGGGGAGATTCACGCCTATTTGGACGGTTTGAGCGGGTCTTCTCCAAGGGGTACAGCGGTCAACTTCTCCGTAAGTCACCCCCTAGGTGTTCTCATCTCATCCCTAAGATCTTCCACTTCAAGGGGTAGGGCCTCTATCCTATTCCCTCTTCTGACAGCATTCAGGTAGTAGGCCCGAGAGATTCTCCGATCCCCACTGACTCCTACACCTTCACTAGTGGGAAATTTGACCTTCAAGTGATAGGTGAAGACAATGGCCTTCAGTTTGTTGAGGGTAGGTTGACCGATGATCATATTGTAGGAGGAGGGCTGCTTGACTACCAGGAATGTGGTCTGCACTATGGAGGTCCTTGGCACTGTTCCCACGGTCACTAGAAGGACTATGCTCCCCTCGACGAACACTGGAGAACCGCCGATACAATAGAAGAGGGTCGGGGCTGGCTCCAGATGTCCATTCTTTAGCTCCATACATTGGTAAGTATCATGAAACAATATCTCCGCTCAGTTTCTATTATCAATCAGGACCCGTCGCACTTCGCAGTTAGCTACCAAAAGAGAAACTACCACTACATCGTCGTGAGGAGTCTATACGTCCTCTAAATCATCCTCCATGAAGGAGATCACTGGCTCCGTTCTTCTTTGCTTGTGGGGGCTGCTGACGGAGGCTACGGCCTTGGCGTATGCTTTGCCCCGAACTATCCCCCGCGACCGGGCCACCGCAAATTATCTTGATGATGCGGGTGGTCGTGGCCATTTTCTTCTTCTTCTGGCTGGGTCCTTCTTGCTCGGCCCTAGGGTTCCTTTACGGGTCCCTCCGCTCTTGCTGGCGATAGGGACGTCAGTCATCTCTTCTCGACAGAGCGGGCTCATCCCTTCTCCGGGGCTTGATAAATTCCCTTAAGTACCCCCAGTGGATAAGAGCTTTAATTTGCTCCTTCAAGTCATGACATTCCTCAGTGTCACGACCATAGTTCTTGTAGAACCGGCACCACCGTCTCTGGTCACTTCCGAGACGCCGCTTTATAAGCGGCCACTGGAGGACGAACTTATCTTGGAGATATTGGGCGAGCTTCTCCCCTCTGGCTTCAAACTCTCCTTTTACCTGACTCACCACCAACTGAGAGTCGTTGAACGCATTCAGAACCTCGACGGCCAACGTTTTGGCCAACCTTAGACCGACTGGGAGAGCTTCGTACTCTGCTTTGTTATTGGAGGTCTTGAACCCAAACCTCAAGGCATACTCGATCGTAAAGCCTTCTGGACTACAGAGGATGAGCCATGCCCCTCCCTGGTGAATTCGATGATCCATCAATATGGAGGGTCCATCCTGGAGAGGCTCCATTGGGTACGGACACTTTGGATTCGTCCAGGTCTATAGACAGGGTTGTCTCCACAATAAAGTCAGCCAGAGTCTGGCCCTTGATCGCTTGTCGAGGCTGGTAACGGATGTCAAACTCTCCCAGCTCTACCGTCCACTTCACCATACTCCCAGAAACACTTGGATTATGCAAGACTTGCCTTAAGGGTTGATCTGTCAGGAAGATGATAGTGTGCGCCTGAAAATAAGGTCGGAGCTTCCGCGCAGCCACTACCAGGGCGTAGGCCATCATCTCGATAGGAGGGTATCGTGTCTCGGCCTCATGGAGAATTTTGCTGACATAGTAAATGGGCTTCTGGATACCCGATTCTTCTCGTACCAGGACAGAGGCCACAGTGCTTTCTCCCACTGACAAATAAAGGAAAAGCTCCTCCCCCGGGAGCGGTTTGGTTAGGAGCTGTGGTGAACTTAGATATTTCTTCAAACCTTCAAAAGCTTCCTGGCAGTATTTAGACCAGGAGAAATCTTTCGCCTTCTTAATGGCCTTAAAGAAAAGAAGGCACCTTTCCGCAGACTTGGACATGAATCGGCTCAGGGCCGCGACTCTACCGGTGAGCCGCTGGACTTCTTTCACAGACTTAGGGGCTCATATCAAGGATGGCTTTTATCTTCTCTAGGTTGAATTCTATTCCTCTCTAGGTGACTATAAACCCTAGGAATTTTCCCCCGGTTACCCCGAATGGGCATTTGGACGGATTCAGCCTCATGTTATGATGACGCAATACTCCTAATGCTTCTTTCAAGTCAGAGTAATGGTTCCGTGCTTCGGCGCTTTTGACTAGCATATCATCCATATAAACCTCCATATTCTGCCCTATCTACTCCTTAAAGATCTTGTTTACCAGCCTCTGATAGGTTGCCTAGGCGTTCTTGAGCCCGAAGGGCATGACTTTGTAGCAGTACACCCCTCGATCAGTGATGAAGGCGGTCTTGTCTTGATCTGGTTTATGCATGAAGATCTGATTGTAGCCGGAGTATGCATCCATAAAAGAAATGAGTTCGTGCCTTGAAGTAGCATCTACCATCTGGTCAATCCGAGGAAGGGGGAAGCTGTCCTTTGGGCAGGCTTTATTAAAATCGGTGAAGTCAATGCAAATATGCCACTTGTCGCTGGCCTTACAGACCATCACCACATTAGATACCCACTCAGGGTACCTTGCCTCCCTGATAAAACCGGCTTCCAGTAGCTTATCTACTTCAGTGTTGATAGCCGTTCGGCGTTCGGGAGCAAAGATCCTCTTCTTCTGAATAACTAGCTTGCACCTGGGGTCCACGTTCAGGCGATGCTCGATAGTTCCAGGGCTAATCCCCTACATGTTCGAGGTCGACCAGGCGAACAGGTCATTGTTCTTCTGGAGCAGGGAAAGGAGTTCATTTATGTGCTCTTTGGGGAGATTCGCGCCTATTTGGACGGTTTGGGTGGGGTCTTCTCCGAGGGGTACAGCGGTCAACTCCTCCGTAAGTCACCCCCTAGGTGTTCTCATCTCATCCTTGAGATCTTTCCCTTCAAGGGGTAGGGCATCTATCCTATTCCCTCTTCTGACAGCATTTAGGTAGTAGGCCCGAGAGATTCTTCGATCCGCTCTGACTCCTACACCTTCACTAGTGGGAAATTTGACCTTCAAGTGATAGGTGGAGAAAATGGCCTTCAGTTTATTGAGGGTAGGTCGACCGATGATCATATTGTAGGAGGAGGGCTGCTTGACTACCAGGAAGGTGGTCTGCACTATGGAGGTCCTTGGCGCTGTTCCCACGGTCACTAGAAGGACTATGCTCCCCTCGACTAACACTGGAGAACCGCCGATACAATAGAGGAGGGCTGGGGCTAGCTCCAGATGTCCATTCTTTAGCTCCATACATTGGTAAGCATCATGAAACAATATGTCCACTCAGCTTCTATTATCAATCAGGACCCGTCGCACTTCGCAGTTAGCTACCAAAAGAGAAACTACCACTGCATCGTCGTGAGGAGTCTGTACATCCTCTAAATCATCCTCCAAGAAGGAGATCATTGGCTCCGTTCTTCTTTTCTTATGGGGGCTGCTGATGTAGGCTACGGCCTTGGCGTATGCTTTGCCCCGAATTACCCCCCGTGGTCGGGCCACCGCAAATTGTCTTGATGATGCGGGTGGTCGTGGCCATTTCCTGCTTCTTTTGGCTGGGTCCTCCTTGCTCAGCCCTAGGGTTCCTTTATGGGTCCCTCCGCTCTTGCTGGCGATAGGGACGTCAGTCATCTCTTCTCGATAGAGCGGACTCATTCCTTCTCCGGGGCTCGGTAAATTCCTTTAAGTACCCCCGGTTGATAAGAGCTTTAATCTGCTCCTTCAGGTCATGACATTCCTCAGTGTCATGACCATAGTTCTTGTAGAACCGGCACCACCGTCTCTGGTCACCTCCGAGATGCGGCTTTATAAGCGGCCACTGGAGGACGGACTTATCTTGGAGCTACATGAGGACGTTGGTCCTGGTGGCATTGAGTGGAGTGAAGCCGTCAACTCGAGGGTGGGGCCTATACCTGTTCTCCTGGAGGGTCTCTTGACTGTCCTGCTCTAGGGGTCTGGATCCTTCCTCTTCTTCTCAGCTTCCCCTTCCCTCTCTCTTCTGAAGGCTTGGTCATCCTCTGCCAACATGTATTTCTCAACTCGGGCCAGGATCTCGTTCATGTCTCTAGGCGGGCGCCGAGTCAGTTTAGAGCTGAAGATGTCCGACATCAATCCCTTTTTGAATGCCATTACCTGGATACTTGAGTCGAGGTCAGGGATTTCCTATGCTACTGTATTGAATCGTGAGATATAGGCTCGAAGCCTCTCCCCTCGCTGCTGGATGATGTTAAAGAGGCTCTCTGAAGTCTTCTTAGGCCCCTTGCTACTGAGGAAATGGAAGGCGAAGGCGTAACTGAGTTCTTTGAAATTGTTGATGCTTCTTGGCTTCAGCCTTGAGTACCAAATACCCACTGCCTTCTCGAGAGTCAAAGGGAAAGCACGGCACATTATTGGGTCCGAATGCCGGTGCAACATCATAATCGTTTTGTAGTGCTGTAGGTGGTCCATAGGATCCGCGGAGCCATCATACATCCTGACTTAAGGCATCCTGAAGTTAGGTGGAAGCGGGGTCTCGAGGATGTCTTTTGTGAATGGAAGGTCTTGGATGAAAAGTTCATCCATGATGCTGGGATTCTCGCGTCTCAGAGCTGAGTCTATTTTTTCTTCCATTTCCTCAAACCATCTGTCTAGGCTGAGGTTGCCTTTTGAGGAAGAGCTCTCCTTGGATCGGCTGTTACGCGGCGAGGGCTCAATATGGGGCTGGTTATAGGTTGGGTAGTCCCTGCCGAATGACTCGGCTTACTCTGGAGCTTGGTGAGGAGGGAAGAAAGGTTGCTGACCTTTTCCCCGTACTTGGGTCGCTAGGTTGGCTATCATCTTGGAGAGCTCCTGGAACTGAGCTTGAGTCACTAGGGCCTGGAGGTGGGCGGCCTCTTCCTCTTAATTAGGAGAGTCGATTCCGGAAAGGTGAGGGCACTGCTCTCTGGCAGGGGTGGCGTGCTCGGAGATTGTTGGGAACCTGGGTCTGGATTGGTGACTGCGAGCATCGCCTTGGATAGGAGTCGAGCACGTCGCTGGGGCTTCCTTGTTGGTTCTTCTGATACTGTTTCTTGGCGGCATCATGACAGATGAGTTCTTTTTACTTCTTCGCTCTCACTGTAGCGAGAGATTGTGGTTTCCCACGGACGACGCCAATCTGTTGATGCCACTAACTGTTGGTGCTGACGTGGCCTGGGTGAGGACGTGGCCTGGATGTTGGCGTAGCTTTGGTAAGGACGTGGCTTGGATGTTGGCGTGGCTTTGGTGAGGACGTGGCCTGGCCCTGCACAGGTAACAGGGGTGAATTGAAGACCCTCGGAAGGAGGGGAGGGGGATACATCCGAGGACGCTCCGAAGCTTAAGTTAGCAAAGATTCGAAGGAGGAGCCGAGGGTTTGAAAGAGAAACCGAGGACTTAAGTAAATCAAGTGCAGGTGAAAAAGACTGAATATGTTCCCTGGTGAAGTTCATACCTTGGCCCATTTATAGTCGTCCACAGGCGGAGAGGGTATGATTACACGCCCATGTAGGGGGCGCTGTAGGGCTACTACAAGTCGTAGGGTGGCTGTAGGACTGCGGTAGAGGGCGGCGCGGAATGGCTACGGGTGTAGACGGTCGTGGGGTGGCGTGGAACGGTGGCAGGGCGGTGAGCGCGGAGAGGGCCTAGGTGTAGGTTTGCTGGGTCGTCCTCCATTGGGCCGGAAAGTTGTTGGGCCGGAGTACGTTGGACTGGAGCGCCTACTGGGCCGATCATTAGGCCGAAGAGTTTACTTGTCCTAGAATATACTTTGGGCCGGAAAGTCGTTGGGCTGTAGTACGTTAGACTGGAGTGCCTACTGTGCAGATTATTAGGCCGGAGAGTTTAGCGATCCTAGAATATACTTGGGCCGAAAAGTCCATTGGGTGTGAGCATTCTGCTGGGCCTGAAGCTTGTTTGGGCCGAAGTATTTTGGGCCATATCACAATTCTAAAACAAAATTGGCAGGATAGAATTTTACTGGTATGACATGTCTCTTAAAAGATTTTGGAAGACTTTGTTGCTATCTTGTAAGACCTTTGCAGGCAGTTAGGGGCTTTCCTACTATAGGACGACGAACAGCTAAAAGTCAAATTTAGACTTTTCTGCGGCTGGATTATAAAGAATTGCTACATGGAGAACTTAAGTTGTGAACAATCCAATAAACCAATAAATGGCCTAGATTTTTGTTCCCTAAGCCCGTGTTGGTTCTATATTTGTCCTCTTTTTATTTTGTGGAAATTAAAGGTCAAGAGACATACGGTTTGGTGGGCGTGCTCGAGTTTCGCACTTCCACTACACGGAAAAGTCCTAATACTAGCACTACTGCTTTTTGTGAACGGCTGTATCAGCTAAGAAGTGCAGCTAAAAGAAAATCTTCAAGAAAGAAAACACAGGCGTATCTGCTGGACTCCCATGTCACTTAGATTAAAGAAGGGATTTTATCGGTTAGGGCAGTTGACAGCCGTTGGATAAAAAAAATATTATAATACTCTCAATTAAGCAAGTTTAATTATTAATTTCATTCTTTTGATCTAAAGGTTGTTAGCTAAAACTGATAAAATCAACACCCATCAAAGAAAATACAGTTCGTGTCCATGATCAATCATACTACATTTCCCAGTTTTAAATTAGGATTTCAATCAACAGAACAACCAGTTTTAGATATTTAGGCATGACAGGCAGTTTCAATTGTAACAAGCACTGAAGGAAGCACATCAAACAGAAAACAAGTGCACATTTCATGATTCATTAGATCACATAGATGAGAATATTACAACATCCACCTTTAATACATGATCCATGCCAACACCCCCAATTTCCATCACGAATAGCTGTACAAACAAATATTTTTACACAGCAAAACAGGGAAAGTCATCAGAACTAATAAAAAAAATATCTTAAATCATGGCTGATCCTTGCATTTGAGAATAGCCATCCTCTGAGATCTTAAATGACCTTGCCTGTTATTAAGGATATCAATGTAAGTTCGAAGTCTATACCGGTCTGCATTCGTGAGAGAAAATGGAGGGTTGAGAATGAGGGATGGTGCTTCCACTAGAAGGAAGACTAACAAACGCACTGCTTTTGAATAAAATAAATTTGATTTCTCCACATTACCCATGAGCTCATCCACCTGCCAAGAAACAAAGAACTACACTTATCAGTGAGGAAAGTTTTTAAATTGTAACAAAACACCTGGCACATACACGACTCAAGAGCATCAATGCCTATAACCCGTCCGCCAAATCCCCCCCCCAAAAAAAAAAATGTTCCACACACGCACTTAGACAACAAAAGACAAAAACAATGTGATAGACACTATTTCCTTCTGTTTCAAGCCATTTGCTACAGAAACGTGCCAAACTCATCTATGCTAGAGACTTTCTAAACTATTTACTGCTACCATGAATTCCAGTTTTTAGTTTAACATCAACTTCACATTCTAGCACGCTGCTATACTTAGTATAAGCATGAAAGACAACAGAGAATCAAATAAAGAGAATTGAAAGGAAAAGAAATCAATGCAAATGGATTGAATTCTATTTGTACGATAGCCAATTGGTTTAATTAGAAAACAACTGCCATTTAAATGAGGCTGCACATAAAATGGTCCAACAAGAAATGAAAGCAAAAATACTCACTCCTCCATGTATGCCAAGAGCAAGGGCAGCTTGGAATATTGTTTCCAGTGCATCAGGCATCTCCGTACTTCCTGCAATTATGATGCAGAAGGAAAAAAAAAAAAAGCTATTTAGATTATTAAACATCAAAGAATTAAAACATGCGAGCTTTCTTCTTTCTTTCCTGTTAACGTTAGCAAAATAGAGACATTTCATTAGGATCTAGGATACATCTAAATCTCATTGGCATGCTGCACTTGACCACTAGCTCATTGGTTCTCAACCCCCACTGATTTATATAAGCAAAAAGTAATTGGTATACTTCGTTTATACTGTTTTAGTTTATGTAATAATTTTCTCCAATTTTTGGGACTAGAAAATCTCAGTCTTCACAAGACCCCAGATATAAATAATATAGAATTTGAAATCCATTAAACACTGCTGGGTCACATAACAAACATAAAACAGCAGGCATCAAAAGAACAGGGACATATGATCTTACAAACCATAGTTACATATAGGATATCAGTGCGACAACATGCAGGGCCACAGGAAACCTTTGTGTATCAGTCAGACAAACATATCAAAAGCCATACCAGGCTCAATAACCTTGGCAAGTTCCTCAGCATGTTCAACTTCCCGAAGAAATTCCCTCTGTATCTGAGAGGATATATCCACTGGCTCTTCATTGTTGACAACATCAGGGCATTCTTCAGCATCAGGAGTACCATGCTTCTGGCTGATGTTTCTCCTCAATCTAGTAGTCTCTTGGCTTGGACTTCCTTCCATAGCTGATACAGCCTGTGTATGGCAAATATACAGCGCTTGCTTCCAAATTGCAAGAATCACAATTTGGATTGAGAATGCTTCTAGTTTACGGGAGTCAATCTACTCAAAGAACAGAGACATGTTATACTTCAAGAAAATATAAAGCATCGTTCTTAAAGCCTGTGACAACAGAGAAAACTTTAGGTACTTTTGACACATATTAACAGTCCCTAAGCTAGCTGCATCTGTGCACATGCATGCAATAACCATAATTTACTCTTTAGAAGCTTATCGCAGTTATAATTTACTAACCCAATACAAGAGAGTGGCTAAAATAGAAGTTTTATCATATCTTGACCATTAAAGACTATTCATCAATGCCATATACTTGAAGGTTTCGATCATGTAAGGAATGAGCTCATCAACATCTGTCCTATATATACAGCATGATATGGTCTATCCAATAGATGCCAAATGCTCCAGAAGATACCATTAAACAACATCTGATCAACGAAATAATTAGAAGAAATGGGCATCAACCTAACAAAAAGGAAGATAGTTAAGAACTATTGAAAAGGGAAGATTCGGTCATAATATTACCAAATATTATGAGTTTTATTAGTTGTATTCTTATTTTTGTAAATAGCTCTTTAGTCAACTCTGTAATTAGTTAGGACAGCTAGCCATTTTAGTTAGTTTCCTTATTTTGTACTTGTATTCTCTTATATAAAGAAAATCTGTGTAAACCATTTAATAGTGAATAATACAGAGAAAAATTATTCCATTTTCTGTCTTTCGTTCAAATTCACATGGTATCAGAACCACCTTAAAGCCCTAGAATTTTTTTTTTTTCCTGCTCAATCCAGCCATGTTTGACATCTCCTCTGAGTCAACTCCACCCCTCACAAATCTTGCAACCCACCCTACAATTCAAAACCCCAGTACCTATTCTCATTCTGTCCAAATCACTACAATCCGTCTTAATGGGAACAACTTCTTACGATGGTCCCAATCAGTTCGGATGTACATCAGAGGACGGGGGAAAATTGGGTATTTAACAAGAGAAAAGAAGGAACCAGCCCCGAAGGATCCAGCATATGCGACCTGGGATGCAGAAAATTCAATGGTAATGACCTGGCTCATGAATTCGATGGATGAGGACATTAGTTCCAATTATATGTGCTATTCTACGGCCAAAGAACTCTGGGACAACGTTAATCAGATGTATTCTGATTTGGGAAATCAATCTCAAATTTATGAATTGACTCTGCAACTTGGCGAGATTCGACAAGGCGAAGACTCGGTCACCGAGTATTTCAATTCATTGAAGCGGCTGTGGCAGGACTTGGATTTGTTCAATGATTATGAATGGAAATCCACTGAAGATGCTAGTTATTACAAACGAACTGTGGAGGCTCATCGCATTTACAAATTCCTTGTCGGACTAAACATGGAGTTTGATGAAGTTAGGGGAAGGATCATTGGCAGGACTCCACTTCCTCCACTCAGTGAAATGTTTGTTGAAGTTCGAAGAGAAGAAGGCCGCAGACACGTAATGTTGGGGAAGAAGATCACCAACGGGGCCATTGAAGGTTCTGCCCTTGTTACCGAATCTACTGCTAATAAGACAGCCAATTTTCACCACAAAACTGAAGAGAAGTCTCGGGTCTGGTGCGATTATTGTAACAAACCACGCCATACTCGAGATACTTGCTGGAAAATTCATGGAAAAGCAGCAAATTGGAAAAGCAGCAAGCCTAGTGACAAAAATAACGTGTGATTCCCACTGCCAATGAAGCTGAGTCAAGTTCCTTCAGCAAGGAGCAGATGAATCATCTTCTGAAACTACTAAAATTCAATTCCTCATCTAGTATTCCTAGTGTCTCTCTTGCACAAACAGGTAGTGCTTTTAATGCCCATTCTTGTTCAAATTTTGCTCCATGGATAATCGATTCTGGAGCCTCTGATCATATGACCAGCCTTTCAAATATTTTTAACACTTATTCACCATGTTCTGGCCTTGAAAAAATTAGAATTGCAGATGGAAGTTTTTCACCTATTGCCGGGAAAGGTTTGATTAAATTATCTAAGAATGTAGATCTTAAATATGTTCTTCATGTTCCAAAACTAGCCTGTAACCTTTTGTCTGTGAATAAACTAGCCAAAGAATCTAATTGTCGTGTTGTTTTCTATGATGCTTATTGTGAATTTCAGGACCGGAACTCGGGGAAGAAGATTGGTAGTGCTAAGATGGAAGGTGGGCTTTACTACTTTAATGATGATTTCTCCGATAATAAAAAGGCTCAGGGCCTTAGCAGTGTGAGTTCTAATTCTGTTTATGAACAAATAATGCTTTGGCATTTAAGACTAGGGCATCCTAGCTTCTCATATCTTCAACATTTGTTTCCCACTTTATTTAAGGGTTTGGATTGTTCATCATTTTACTGTGAAAGTTGTTGCTTATCAAAGAGTCATCGTAATACTTATTACCAAAACCTTATGCTTTTTCAAAACCTTTTCATTTAATACATAGTGATGTTTGGGGACCTTCAAGAATTACTACTATCTCTAGAAAAAAATGGTTTGTTACCTTTATAGATGATCATACCCGCCGTGTCCTCATCATGTTTATGTTGGATTTATTTGATGAATGAAAAATCTGAGGTTGAAAAACTTTTTAAGGATTTTTACACGATGGTTGAAACATAATTTCAAACAAAAATTAGCATTCTTCACACTGATAACGGAACCAACTATTTTAAAAGACTTTTGAGAAATTTTTTAAAAGAAAAAGGTATACATTATCAATCAACTTGTGTGGATACTCCTCAACAGAATGGGATTGCTGAAAGAAAAAATAGGCATTTGCTTGAAGTAGCTCGTGCTATAATGTTTTCAATGAATGTTCCAAAATATTTTTGGGGGAAGCGGTTTTAACAGCATCTTTCTTGATTAACAGAATGCCTACAAGGGTTCTAAAATTCAGTACACCATTAGAATGTTTCAAAAAATGCTTTCTCTTATCAAGAATGTACTCGGATTTGCCTCTAAAAGTGTTTGACTACACTGTGTTTGTTCATATACCTAATAATACTCGGTCAAAACTTGATCCTCGAGCTGAAAAATGTGTTTTCATTGGGTATGCAGCCAATAAAAAGGGATATAAATGCTATAATCCCCAAACAAGAAAAATTTATGTGAGTATGGATGTCTTGTTCTTTGAAAATAAACCTACTTTCACAAAAATTGTCTTCAGGGGGAGAATGAGGTGAAGGAAGAAAATTTTTGGGATTTTTTCCCTACTCCTTTACCAAATGTGATTTTGACTACTACACCACATTCCTCTCTTCCCACTGCCATTCTAGAAACTCAAAATCAGGAACAATCTGAACCTGAGGAACAAAGTGATAAAATCAATGAAAACAATGAAGGGAGTCCTAGTCATATAGTGCCAAGTATTACTGTATCTAAACCAGGGGGAGAATCACTACAACAAAATCCTGAGCTTATGGTTTATACTCGGAAAAGGGTTCATAAAAGGAGTCAAAGTCAACCTATTCCTCATGGAAATGATCAATCTCAACCTTCGGGAACCGGACCTCCAAATATCGCAGGTAAGCCTTTTCCTAACTCATCTTCAGTTCCTGTTACCACTCCTAACAAAGAACCATCAGATCTTGATTTTCCAATAGCCATTAGGAAAGGAATCCGAACTTGCAAAAATAATCCTAAATATCCCATTACCGAATATCTTTCCTATGCAAAACTTTCTCATACCCATAGGGCATTTACTTCCAAAATCTCACACTTGTTTGTTCCGAGAAACATTCAGGAAGCTCTAGATGATCCGAATTGGAAATTAGCAGTGATAGAAGAGATGAATGCTCTTAGATGAAGTGGTACTTGGGAGATAGTTAATTTAACTAAGGAGAAGAAAACAGTTGGCTGCAAGTGGGTGTTTACAGTGAAGTGTAAAGCTGATGGTAGCATAGAGAGATACAAGGCTAGACTAGTTACAAAAGGGTTCAATCAAATATATGGGATCGATTATCAGGAAACTTTTGCCCATGTAGCCAAGATAAACTCAATTAGAATCTTGTTATCTTTGGCTGTGAATTTCAACTGGCCCTTACACCAGTTAGATGTTAAAAATGTTTTTTTAAATGGAGATCTTTAGGAAAAGGTCTTTATGAGCCTATCACCCGGGTTTGAGGGAGAGTTAGGACCAAACAAAGTTTGTAAACTAAAGAAGTCGTTATATGGTCTCAAACAATCCCCTAGAGCCTGGTTTGAGAGATTTGGGAAAGTTGTAAAGAGTTGTGGCAACTGTCAAAGCCAAGCTGACCATACTATGTTTTACAAACACAGTAAAGAAGGAAAAATTGCAATCTTAATTGTCTATGTGGTTGATACAGTCTTGACAGGTGATGACAACGAAGAATTGGAGAGATTAAAAAAGAGACTTGCAGTTGACTTCGAGATCAAGGATTTGGGTGCTTTGAAATACTTTCTTGGGATGGAGTTTGCTAGATCCAAAGAGGATATATTTGTGAATCAACGTAAATATGTTCTCGATTTACTTGAAGAAACAGGTCTACTAGGATGTAGACCAGCCGAGACACCGATTGAACCCAAACCTTAAGCTACAGCCTTCTAAAACTGAAGAAGAAGAAGTGAAGAGAAAGCAGTATCAAAGGCTTGTTGGGAGACTAATATACTTGTCACATACACGTCCAAATATCGCATTCGCAGTTAGTATGGTTAGCCAGTTCATGCATTCACCAGGACAAGAACACTTTGATGCAGTCTATAGAATTCTCAGACACCTGAAGGGAACTCCAAGGAAAGGTTTAATGTTCAAGAACCGTGGGCATTTGCAAGTTGAAGCCTATACTGATGCAGATTGGGCTGGGAGTGCCATTGATAGACGATCAACTTCTAGCTACTGCACGTTTGTTGGAGGCAACCTTGTTACTTGGCGAAGTAAAAAGCAGAATGTAGTAGCAAGAAGTAGTGCAGAGGCTGAGTTTAGATCAGTTGCTAATGAGATTTGTGAAGAGTTGTAGATAAATAGACTGTTAGAAAAACTGAAGATCTCTAGCACGTTACCTATGAAGTTATATTGTGACAATAAAGCTGCTATTTCAATAGCTCATAATCCAGTACTTCATGACAGAACAAAGCATGTGGAGGTTGACAAACATTTCATCAAGGAAAAGATCGAAAACGGTGTGATCTGTATGCCATACATTCCTACCACCGAACAAATTGCAGACGTGTTAACAAAAGGACTTCCTACAAAACAGTTCGATAAAATCATTGGCAAGCTGGCTATGGAAGATATCTTTAAACCAACTTGAGGGGGAGTGTTGAAAAGGAAAGATTCGGTCATAATATTACCAAATATTATGAGTTTTATTAGCTGTATTCTTATTTCTATAAATAGCTCTTTAGTCAACTCTGTAATTAATTATGACAGCTAGCCATTTTAGTTAGTTTCCTTATTTTGTACTTGTATTCTCTTATATAAAGAAAATCTGTGTAAACCATTTAATAGTGAATGATACAGAGAAAAATTATTCCATTTTCTTTCTTTCGTTCAAATTCACAAGAACCACCAAATTTGTAGTCTAGAAACTGGGCCAGACTTGGTCCTGTGCCACCAAGAATCTATAGTATCTATTAACTCATTGGTTGATAGTGTGTATGGGCAAAAGAAAAAGGGATTCACATGTGCAGTCATCTGTTAGTTAGTACAATTACAACTTCCCTAAAGCATAATACAAAATACACCGAGAAAGAGTGCTTAAACGAGCATTGTCTGACTTACCTTTTCATGTACTAATTCTGTGATGGCAGCGGCACACTTCCGCAATGACTTGATCCTTGTCATGCAGTGAGTTGATGGCTGCTCAAAAGCATCTCCCATATCCATAGATCCCTGTGAAGTCCCAGGGGCAGAGCTCGGACTTTCTAAGCTTCCAACGCGACAGATATTATTGTACGTGGCGCCAATGATTGGCATTGGGGCAGTTGATTTAGTGTTGTTGCTCATAGATTCTAATGGGGGACTCTCCGATTTGAATAGGATATGGCTCGGTTTCGACGTCCTTGTCAAAGAAGATGGCACATCCATGGGTGGTCCAGATACCAGAACATAATCTTGATCAATCAACTCCAGTGAATCACCAACTGTGGAGCCCATGCAAATAAGAAAATTAGAACAAATATGCTTTGGTACAGCATTTTTTGGATCTAAATAATACATTAGTCAACTGATAGGATCATGATGGAACCATTGCTACCTCTTGACCGAGTGTTGATTGATCTTGGGTCTACAGGATTTGGAGGTTCATTTGGATTTTCATCTGAAGTTTTATTGTTGTCAAGCTTAAAATTAGTATTTCCCAACTTTTGTCTAGCAGTACTATATCTGGAACTAAGATCCATATTGTTCAAAGCATTAGATGTTGCTTCCCTTCTATCAACAGAAAATCTGTAAGAAGACTTTGCCGAGGACCTCTTGAAAAATGAAGGGCTCCCCTCAGGTCCACTAGAATCATCATCCAAAAAGAATGGCAGACAATCTTCCTGAGAACTTTCCTCTGTGTTCCTCGCAGGACTGCTTTCAGACAAAGGAACTCTATCCATTGTACTTGAAACCCTCCTACTCCTGCACACCGGAGAAATTTCATCATTTTGAATAATTGGAAGTATCGCATATCAAGAACATGTGGACAGAAACCAATGTCTCATTTACCTCAATGGCTCATCTGGCTGCCTCTGAGAAAGGAATGGATGATTAAAGAACTCTTCAAATGTTAAACGTTCCACTGTGAAACAGCAGGTTCGAAAAGAAAGGTTGAGATTTCTAATAATACTAAGAGCAGCTCAACAAATTCTGATTCCATTGACAAATGAAACAAATTATCATCATTTGCCTAGAGTAAATTGGACACTGCTTAGCTTTGCATCAGAACCTTACATAAACAGTCAAATTTAACATCAACATGCCTTGCATGGACCAGTAAGGAATTATATTTATTTAACTGGTTCTTTTAATCTTAATTGAGAGGCAAGTGGTAAAAGTTAAGTGAGTAAGGCGATTTTGCCAGCCCGGCTACTTTGATATAAAAAAGGTGCTATTTTAACAATACAGGCATCAAATGCATTGAGGTAAGGGTATAGGAACCAGTATAAGTTTCATACGCTCCGCTGCTCTTTAGTTAGATTTCGGCAATTATTACATGTATCAGATGTTGGGGACTTTGAATAAAACCCGCCCAGACAAGAGCTAAGCACCACTTCACAACCAATTTGTTCTTGCCATCCCTTTTTTGTAGAATCAGATCACCCACGTGTGCACAGATGCCTTTTCCTAACATATCTAGTTATTGCAGATAAAAGCTTCCAATACCTGGATTACGCCGCAGCAACTTCTGGCATAAATCTTTGCAGTCAGCACTCAAATCCTTGTTATTCGGCGGGAAATGAAGTTCGGTGGATCTCATAATGTTCTGGAGCAACTGCGTAACACAAGATAGAGAAGATATAGGTCAAGGGAGCCACAAAGTCGAGGAAAATCACTAGCTTTACCCAGGTTGAGTCGAAGGACTAAAACAACAAGTAAATGAAGTAGAAGTTCCCCAGGACTCTACAAAACACTTCAGATATCTATAAAAGCAAAGTTAATTGGACCTGAATTTGATTGTTTCCAGTAAAAGGCGTTCTTCCACTGACCAGTTGAAATAAAATGGCACCAACACTCCAGAGATCTGCCTGCGTATTCAGTCCAATGTAAGTAAGAAGTGGTTGAAAGAAAAAGGTTGTAAATATTTCCTTCATGGAAAAAGTAAATGTCACCTTCGCGTCATACTTCTGAAGTTGCATTATCTCTGGAGCCATGTAAAGTGGCGAACCACACAAGGTTTCTGCTAACCCTCTTGGTTGTAGAGACCTGTCAAAAGAGAACGGTAATATTCTTAAATGATATAAAAGTAGATAAATATTAGGACAATTCATGCATAGCCCAGACCAAATTGTAGTTGCATCTCTCTCCCTCCCTCCCTCCCTCCCCTCTCTCTCACTCTCTCTCTCTCTCTACGCAAAAGACTACAGATTAGTACAACCAAAGAGAACAAATTTGGTTTACTTGGACATCCACACGTTTGGAATTGGAAATCCAGAAAACTTCAATTTGAGAAAATATC
This sequence comes from Bretschneidera sinensis, assembly GCA_023935145.1. Taxonomy (NCBI): domain Eukaryota; kingdom Viridiplantae; phylum Streptophyta; class Magnoliopsida; order Brassicales; family Akaniaceae; genus Bretschneidera; species Bretschneidera sinensis. Next base: position 71,624,993 of record CM043700.1, on the reverse strand, counting down.
TGGGAAAGCATCTAGGTAACAACAAAGACTTTCACCATAATACTAACAATGTCAAGATCAGTATTTAGTATACAGACACTGTACACTCCAACCATTTCTTATCATACCCAAACATGCATGCGTGCGCGCGCTCGTGCTCGTACACACACGCACAAATTGGTTGAAGCTAACTCTTGTCAAACAAACACATTAAAATTGGTCTCAAGATTTTTATTTATTCATTATTTTTTTTGGATGACAAGCATATATGGACCTTTGGCCCTACTAATCCCCCAGGTACATGTAAACCGCCCTGTCCACATGTACAGAGTAAAATTCGAAATAAATTTTGCGGGTGTAGCCCTTAGGGAGCTATTTGTACTTGGTGGGGAATCGAACGGTTCAAGATCATTCTTGAAACTATTCCAAAACCTAAAAAGCCAACATAGATGAAGTAAACCTAGTACTCCCCATTCTAAGATCACACTTCACTTTAGAATTTGAGAATTTAGATTGCTAATAGAATCAATCATAGATGCTAAGGTTTAAACCATTCCCTACGTCTTGAAGTAAATAGGTAAATGTTTATAAAGGCTGCAGGAGAGGCCACTAAAAATACTTGGTTATTATACTTATGGCTTATCTGTTAAAATTAGAAGAAAAAAAATTACAAAGAGACCTTTTCACACAAAACCTCTCTGCAAAGGCAAGATTAAAAATCATTCACTTTAAAAAAAGTTTTTTTTTTTTTTGTTTTTGTTTGGGGGAGGTTGAATCAGATGATCGTAATGAAATGATGCGAACCTCAACCAATACGCTTTTGAGACCCAAAAAACAATATTTGAATACTTGCCCAAGAAAGCTAATATTCAAATTTTTGATAGAAAACCCCGATCCAAAGTTTACAATGAAACGTGAACCGACGGTATAAACTAACAAACCTCGACCCAATAATTATAATTGAATCACGAACCGAAGGTATAAAATTTGAACGCTACAAAGAAGAATCCTTGATAAGTTCACAAGTTCTCTGAAGAACCAATAGAAGAAACAAACCTCACATTTTTTTTTATTTCCATTCAATAAGTACCTTGCAAATCCAAAATCTGCAATCTTCAAAACTGCATTGTTGTCATTAGTGGAGAGAAGAAGGTTCTGTTTCAAAAATGATAACATTATAAATTAAATATCTTTTCACACAAAACCTCTCTGCAATGGCAAGATTAATAAATGCAAAACAATATCCTTGTACGATAGTAACCTTTTTTTTATAAGTAACAATAGTAACCTATTTTCTTATGCATATCTACCAAATATCGACCAATTTGGAATTTCCTTAACCTTTTATGATCTTGTTGGAACTAGAATTTTGCATATAAGGGTCATTTCTTGGTTTCAAAACACTCAACTAAAAAAATACCATAATTGTACATGCAAGTTCAAATTTTTTAGTCCGGTTATAAGGAATACAAACAAAACAGAAAACATATTTTTGGCATGGCTTGCTTATTGCCTAAGATATAGGTAGCCATAAATTTAAATTGCATAAATTATTGTCATGATGTGTAAGAATCAACCAAACCTGTGGTTTTAGATCCCGATGTATAAGATTATTGTCACGAAGGATTTGTAAACCAGTCGCTGTTGAATACAAAACCTTTCGAACATCACTGAATGACTAAGTCAATGAACATGCAAGAAAGAGAAGAAACAACCACAAAAAACTTGGGAGCTGGGACATACCTAGTTGCTGCATGAAATGCTTTGCAGTTGCTTCTGGGACACTTCCATGCCGCTGAATGTACATAGAGAGATCACCCCCTTTACAGTACTCCAACATGAGATGTATTTTCCCAGGAACCTATACAATATGAACATAAGAGAACTTAAAAGAAACTAGTAGAACTGTAGATTCTTGAAAAGTTATCGAAACATACAATAAAAGTGATTTACAAATCAAACAGACACTTCAAAGAATTTAACAAAACCACGTTCTGGACTTGTCTTGAACAACTTAAAACTAAAATCAAGACAAGAATATTGAGAATGATATTTTTGCAAAATTGCAAGTTATGTCAGAACAATGAACACAAAAACTATTTATAAAAGAATGTATAAGTGCACCTGTGCAAACCATTAGTGAGCCCAACCCAGTATATGGAACACAGGGCTACAGAATGGTGCAAGTGCCCAAGCAGGATGCAATTAGGTGAGTAGACACAAATAAAAGGGGGTACACATGTTCACAAGCGCGCACACACAAACACATCGCCAACAACTGAATTTCACATGTTCATGGCAGATTTCCAAAATATTGTCAATTTTGCAGCTCTTTAGTGTTGGATATTCGAAGAAGCTTTACCATAGCTTTTGTTGCTGGTTAATCAAAATAAGAACGAAAGAAAATCTTGGTTTCATTGGTTTCTAAAACTGGAAATTCTCAACTCAACCACGTATAATGGCATTACACTGGATTAGTGAAATATGGTTCTCTCGAGTCTCAAAAAATGAAATACTTATCCAGCTTTGTTTTCCCGCATTCCTCGAGAAAGAAAACAGAGCCGTAGTCCATTAGCTCCCTTCTTTGTTCATTCTTCCTATATATATCAGACAAATACAGAAACCTTTTCAAAGAAATAGTGTTTGCCGTAAAGAGATTTAGGCAGCATCTTGAATTAGCTTCGGTTTAAGAAAAGAAAAATCCTCTAAGCATTTGATATTACAAAGAACTTCCATCGAAAGGAACGGGCGCCTGAAGTTTCAACACTTACCTTATACAAACTGAGTAAAAATAATAAAAAGAAGTACAAATGGAGGAACTTCTAATTACATTTCCTAAACTTATTCCTCTAATTTCTGAGCAAAACTTTGAAGGCTAATTAAAGGAAGACAATAAACGAACCTCTATAATATCGTGCAAGCGAATAATATTAGGATGGTTAATCCTCCTCAAGATAAAAATCTCAGACATTAGACTATCTTGTAACTTCTTGTTGAGTCTACCCATGACAATCTCCTTTATCGCCACCTCGGTTCCATGGACTCGGTGCCTCGCATGCCACACCACCGAGAACGAACCGGACCCGATTTGCCGACCCACCAGGTAGTCCCCAACAACCCTGCCCCTCCCCGTCGCTTGAGTCATTCCCTAAAACACCCAGTGATCCTGAAAACCCTAGGAGCCGAACCCGAAACCAGCTCCAGATGTCGGAATTCAAGCTTCGAATTCAGCTTATCAGACACTGTAAATGAATGAATCTTTTGGAAGATTCGACCCAATTTTAAAAGGATCGTATTGGTTGTCTAGAGATAAATGATGAGAGAGAGAGAGAGGATGAGGGATGAGATTAATGGAATGCTACTTTATTCTAAATATTTTTGTTATCAGATCAAACTATTATAGCATTTAAATATTACTAATTAATGGAGGCTTGGTGTATGGTGCACCGTTAGCGTCTTGTCGTGCAGTTGTAGCAGCCATTGCTGTGCTGCTTGATTGTGATTGGCCTGTTTAAATCTCCTGCCACTATCCAGTAATGATGAATTGAACAAAGTCCAATAATACTATGACGCGTCACCTAGTTATTGGTTTTATAAATTAAATCACTTTTCAAATTTTGCAGGTGCGAGTCTAAAAATATCCACTTTACTTCTTCTAATTATCAAATGTCAATCATAAGTCTTTCTACAATTGGAAGTTGGAACTAGAAATAAAATAATATTTGGTTTCTTTTTATTTTTGCTTTTATGGACAGCCTTTGTTGGAATTAAATAAGCACTTCCGTTCGTTTGCATTTGATGAAAATTATACTACAGTACGGATAGCTACTCCTTTGTTACTACATAGAGTACTACTTGTGAACCATGAAAATAAAATGTGAAAAATCACTGATTAAAAAAATAATTTATTTTATTATGATAAACATTTAAATTAAATAAAGTAATTTATAAAAGAAATAGAGATTGATATTTTTACATTTATAATCTAAAGCTTTATATTTTTTTTTGTTTTCTGAATATTTATGTAATAATGTTTGCTCCAAAAATAATATTCATTTTATTTTTCTATGGGGCATGATATTGATCGTAACAAGACATAGAGTAATTTTGAACAAAGATTTTAATCGTAACGGAATATATCAAACTGATTTAAAGAATTCTTCGATCAACACAACTCTGAAGCTGGTCAAGGGGAAAGAATATAGGGCATTGCTTAGGATGTTTTCAGCACCTAACCCAAACACTCATCATCATAAAAAAAATATATATATTTGCATGTAAAAAAAAAAGAACATAATATAAAGTAAATGCATGTATACAATATACAATCTATTAAAAAATTAAAATTTCATTGAGTAAAATATAATAATCTAACTTACCATTAAGTCCACTGAAGATAGCAAGAGATTGGAAAAATGAAAAATGAAAAAAAAAATTTAGAGCCAAATGCAGAAAGTGAGATAGATTATTTTTTGGTAATAAAAACTAATATTAAAAGAAAAAATCTATATAAGATATATAGATATTCTTCAATAATATAGTTTTATGGTAAATATATTCTACATCTGACATCAAGTTGGAATTTCTAATTAAATCATGTATTAAACCATCGTATAAATTATACATAGTCAAACTTATGTACTCTTAACTCTAATACTATATTTATCAACAACAAAAAAAACCTCTAATATTATTGTCTTTTGATTTGTGAATTGTATTTTACTTTTCGTTAAGACATTGTCTATATAGTAATACCATCTACTTATATCCTTAAATTTAAAGCATCATAATTCATGAAAAATCAAATCGTAACTACTAACTGTAATCGATGAATTTAAAATATCTGATCCAAATAAAGATATTGAAATGTTTGATCTTCATTGCAACCCAATTCATTATCATTCATATGAGAAAAAATATATATGAAAATGCCAAGTATTTTCATAATTACTTTCACATCTACCAAAGGGAAAATAGAGATGAAGGAGTCAATTTATAATGTTTAATCTTCTCATATCCCTATACTTACTTCCACTCCCTACAAAAGAAGAACCAACATTACAATCATATGAGAAAAGATAGAGATGACAAAGAATTTTACTTATATCTCGAAGAAGAAAAAAACTAACATGTTGCACTTAACTGATACCAGTAAAATTATTTGATTTTTTTAGGTGGAAAATAATGGAGTTTTAAATTTAAATAATAAGAATTTTGAATGCATATGAACTCTTTAATAAGATAATAATTAGATTATATAAAACTTTGTGTGTGATAAAATTTATTTGAAATCCATAATAAAAGTTTCTTGATAAAATTTATAATATTATGAGGATTGGGTCTTGTGTAAGATAAAATGTATTTGAATTTTAAATTCAAACTAAAAGCTTTATCGATAAAATTTATCTGACAATTAACACTTGAGTTTCTATCTATAAAAACCTAAGATGTTCATATTAGTAAAAATTAAAAAAGCAAAAGTGTTCATGTGTACATCTACGTTAGTGTCTATGTGGGCATTGTCATGTTTACATATATCTTTACCCTTAAACTACCACAATTTTTTTTACTTAAACTATTGTTAGGTATAATGGGTCCATGTTGAGATATGTGCGTATATAATTTGTTTTATAGAAAATTTTAACATTATCCAACAAAATAAGAGTATACAATATTCTTTACAAACCAAAGGCATAATATACTACGAAACATCCTCATTAAAACCTGCATTTCCTCAATTAAAGCTGCTAGCTTGGCAAGCCCATCAACCACCATATTGGTTGTTCTACAAATATGATGGCAAGGACAAAATTTCATGAGACCTCTAATTAACCTCTTCAATAATATTCTTATAAGAAGATAAGCATTGTAAATTATATATATTTGATCACTTTTGTCACTGTCATTGAATTAAACTTCAACATCATAATGTGTATATCAGATTTAGTTTGTTCGTTTGTAATAACCCATTCAATAATATTAAAACTTGCACAACTTATTATTTATCTAAATATCCAATCAAAAAAATGTTTACTTAAATAATTTCTAAAATTTTATTGATAAATTTCAAATTTTTTTTACTTCAACACATGAAAATTTCATTAACAAAATACATGAATATTTAAAATGTATCAAAGTTCTTGTAACACGCAAATCAAAATATAAGGAAAAATAGGTGTTTTATAAATATGTGGTTGATGTTAGGAAAAATATCCACCGACAACAATTAATCAAGTACTACAATTCCAACCAAAAATCATAGATTAAATATAATAGCCATCAAGATAAGTGCGAAAATAAAATAACAAGCACCAAATAAAGTAACCAATCAAGAACACATGAATTTACGTGGAAAACCCTCTAGTGTTGAGGGAAAAAACCACAGAGCAAAAAATCAACTCCACTATGTAAATAACAATTACAAAATTTATGCCTCAACAATTTTATGCCTCAAGTTTATGCCTAGACTTAAGACCCATAACAATTTGATAATAATACAAATTACCTATAAGAAAAACCACAAAGTAATTAGACAACAAACAGCTGAAATCTGAGAAGTCTCTACACTTCACCAAAATTAGACACCATGATAGAAACTGCAAACCCTAAGTAATTTGATTCTCTATGACCAAACACCCTGAATAATACTCTAGGAAAAATCCCCAAACTGTTGTACTATTTTTTCTCTCACTCTCCTAGTAAAAGAAAAAGAAATTCACTCACTGTTTTCTTCGCTCTCTAAGTCGCAAAGCTCTTTGTTACTCAAACCGAGAGGGAGTAATCAACCCTTTATGTACACAGTGATTATAAGATATTATCTTCTAATATACTTAAGAATTTGTTTCACACCAAAATAGTAAAAGCACTCTTCTTATTGTTTTAGGTTAACGTGCTGCACTATTACTCCACACCAGTCGCCACAACCACATACTGCATACTAGTTTTTTTTTTAATCAAAACCATTTAATTTAATTTGTGTAATGTGGGCTCATTTAATGGGCTACCACTATTTTGTTTTGTTTTAATGTTCCATGGCTAGACCAAGCCCAACAGTCTTTCCTTCTAACCCATGGGAGAGAACTACCATACGACTTATTTGGAGTACATCTCGGCTATCATTGAGAAAAATTCAAGCTTTTCTCTGAGAACAACCTTTGTCGTCATGTCAACGATATTTTTATCTGTGTGAATCTTTTCCAGCTTCATCAACCGTTTTTCAATCACTTCATGAATCCAATGATATCTCACCTCAATGTGTTTCATACGTGAATGATACGTGGTATTTTTTTCTCGGATCCATAGCACTTTGACTATCACAAAAAACCATACTGTTTTTGCTTCAAATCTAATTCTTGAAGAAATCTCATTATCTAAAGCATTTATTCCCCTTCTTCATTTGCTATAATGTACTTAGTCTCAGTAGTCGATAAGAAAACACACTTTTGTAGTCTTGACTACAATGAAACAGCTACCCCTGTGAAAGTGAACAAAAACTCCGATGTAGATTTTCTAGCATCAAGATCACCTGTCATATCTGAATCTTTATAACCCTCAAGAACTGGTTCTAAACTCCTAAAACTCAAACACAACTTGAAGGTACCTCTGAAATCACCTGCCATATCTAAATCTATATAACCCTCAAGATCTAGTTTTGAACTCCTAAAACTCAAACACAACTTTGAGGTACCTCTGAGATATCTCAAGATCAACTTCACTACTCTTTAGTAACTTTTACCCGGATTAGACAAAACCATGCTAACCACACCAACAACATGAGCAATGTTTGGTCACCTACAAACCATAGCATACATCAAGCTACCGACTGCAGAGGAGTAAAGAATTGCTGACATCTCTTCATTTTATTCTTTTGTTTATAGACACGATTTGTTACTCAACTTAAAGTGGTTGGCAAGAGGTGTTTGATTGATTTTGAATGCTTCATATTAAACTTTTCAAACACTCGCTCAACATACCTTTCTTATAATAACCACAACTTTTTGGCTTTTTTATCACGAACAATCCGCATTCCCAAAATCTGTCTTGCTGGTCCTAAGCCTTTCATGTCAAAGGACTTAAACAATTCATCTTTCAAATTTTCAGTCATCTTAGCATCTTGTCCCACAATCAGCATATCATCAACATACAGCAGAAGGATAATAAAGTTACCATCAGGGAATTTCTTGACATATACATAAGGATTTGCAGTTATCTTTTGGTAACTGTGATCCACCATGAATGAATCAAACTTCTTGTACCACTGTCTTGAAGTCTGTTTTAATCCATACAAACTCTTTTTCAACCTACAAATCATGTTCTCTTTCCCTTTCACTTCAAAACCTTCTAGTTGAACCATATAAATCTCCTCATGCAAGTCACCATGAAGAAATGTTGTCTTCACATCTAACTGTTCAAGCTCAAGATCAAACTAGCTGTCAAACCAAGTACAACTAGAATAGAACTCATATTTACCACTAGAGAGAAAATTTCATCGAAGTCTACTCCTTTCCTCTGACCGAAATCTTTGACCACCAGTCGAGCCTTGTACTTTACTAGCTTTTCACAATATATTTTTCAGCTTGAACACCTACTAGTTCCTCAATGCTTCTGCCTTTGGAAAGATCAACCAATTTATAAGTATTATTCTTTTTCCCATATTGCTTTCATCCAATAATCTTTTTCTGCATATAACTGTACTTTTTCGAAGCTCTCTGGATCCCTTTATCAGTAAGCAAGAAATACTCAGAACTAGGGTACATAGTTGACAGTTGATGCTATCTAATAAACATTCTCAACTGCAACCCTATAGTTTCAGGTGCAAGGGGTTGTTCCATCTGTTCAACATACTTTATATCATGCATAACATCATCATCAATTGTTGTTGGCTCCTCATTACGAATATGCTCTTCTTCATGTATCTCTCATTCATCTGTGACACTATTTGAAGGAGTAGGATTTAGTACAAAGTCTTCAAATCTGCTTATAACATGTTGTGTTTTCTCATTCTTCTCAATGTCAATCAAAGTTTCATTTTCATTGAAGACAACATCTTTGCTTCTGGTAATCTCTTTCTTTTCTGGATCTCATAACTTATAACCAAACTCAATATCCCTATAACCAACAAACACACAAGCAACAAATTTTTCATCAAGTTTTGACCTTTTCTCCTTGAGCACATGTGCAAAAACTTTGCAACCAAACACTTTCAAGTGAGAATGAGAAGCATGTTCTCATATCCAAACTCTTTTTGAAATGTCAAAACCTAAAAGAGCGAATGGAGATCTGTTAATCAAGTAGCATGTGTATGAACTATTTCACCCCAAAATGGCTTAGGTAACTTAGCTATTATGAGCATATATATAACTCTTTCCATAGTGGTACGATTTATTCTCTCAGCCACACCATTATGTTGTAGGGTACTAGGAACTATCATCTCATGCCTGATGCCAAACTGCGAACAATAATCTATAAACTCATTGGAGGTATACTCTTTATTATTGTCAGTACGGAGACACTTCAACTGATTCATTGTCTCTCTTTCTACCATAGCATGAAACTTCTGAAAATATAAAAATACCTAGCTTTTGTTCTTCAACAAATAAACCCACACTTTCGTGAAGCATTATTAATAAAAGTAACAAAATACATATTTCCACCTAAAGAGTCTACTTCAATGGGATCACATACATCAAAATATACCAATTATAATTTCTTTTATTTTCTTTTAGATAACTTACTAAAAGAAACTCTTATGCTTACTAAATAAACAATAATCACATGGGTTCAGAGATATACCTTTAGAGGAAGGAATGAACGACTTTCTCGACAAAATCTGTAACCCTTTCTCATTCACATGTTCTAGCCTCTTGTGCCACAGTTTGGAGAAGCATCATCTTCAACTACATTCAGCTCATCACCACACACTTTCACACGTGTCTTGTTCAAGGTGTAACATATCTTTCCTCCGACAACCACCAATGATCCCTTAGTTAGTTTCCACCTTCCATTACCGAAGTACTGCTCATAACCTTATTCATCTAGGACATGAATAAAAACAAGATTAAGACGTAATTTAAGAACATATCACACATTCTTCAAAGTCATAGTGGACTATACATCTGTCTGTATGTGCACATCACCAATCCCCACAATCGGAGCAAAACTCGAGTTACCCATCTTCATTGTACCAAAGTCTCTTGCTCTGTATGTTGTAAAGAAATCCTTATATGGAATACAATGGTAAAAATTTGTTGAGTGAACCACCCAGTCAATACCAGAATCTGCAACATGATTGCACTCTTCAAACTAACAAGCAAGTAACATAATTTTTTTGTCATCTGAAATAATTTTTGTTGTGTTATTGTCATTGGTCTTCTTTTGATTTTTTTTCATCCTGTTGTTCTTGTTTTCAGACCCAACAATTTCTTTTCATATGATCCAGTTTATTGCAGTGATAACATTTCACCTTATCTCTAGACTTTGAACTATCTTTGGATTTATCACGACCATTAAGACATCTACTCTTACTTTTACTTGTGTTCTCTGTGACAAAAGTTTGACCACTATTTGTGTTCGAATCCAATCTACAAGTCTCTTTGTTGAACATATTATCCTTCACTATAGACAAACTGAGCACACCATTTGGAGTAGAGTTACTAAGTGACACTACCAAAGTCTCGCAGTTATCAAGCAAAGTGCCCAAAAGAAACAGTGCTTGTAACGCATCATCTAACACTATTTTCATTGTAGACAACTGGTTCACAAGATCTTGAAAATCATTCAAGTGTTCGGCAATGGAACATTTATCCCTACACTTCAAATTCACATGCTTTCTCATCAAAAAAGCTTTGCCATGAGCTATCTTTCTTTTATAAAGCGTCTTTAATTTATCCAAAAAGATTTGGTATTTGTCTCTTTGGTCACATGATGGAACACACTAAGATCCACCCACTGTTTGATGGCACCAACTATCTTCTTGTTCCTTCTTTTTCATCACCCTCAACGGGATCATACAAATATTTTCAATAGAGATAATTTTTCATCTTTGATTTCCATATCGAATAATTAAAAGCTGTCAATAAAATCATAACACTAGATTTTTCATCCATGTACACACAAACAACCAAAACTCTGACACCACTTATTAGAAAAAATACCCACTGTCAACAATTAACCAAGTACCACAATTCTAATTAAAGATCACAGATTAAATATAATAATCACCAAGCTACGTGTGGAAATAAAATAAAAGGCACTAAATAAAGTAATCAATCAAGAACACAAGAATTTATGTGAAAAACCCTCCAGTGTAGAGGGAAAAAATCATTGGACAAAAAATCAACTCCACTATGTAAATAAAAATTACAAAGTTTATGCCTACACTTGAGACCCATAACAATTTGGTAATAATAAAAATTACTTCTAGGAAAAACCATTATTGTACTATTAACTGCTGAAATCCGAGAAGTCTCTACGCTTCATCAAAATTAGAAACCATGATAGAAACTGTAAACCCCGAGTAACTTGATTCTCTATAACTAAAAACCTTGAATAATGAATGATTTGAGACCTGTCAATCACACGAATTATAAATAGAAAGAAAAGAAAACCAGATTTACCCAGGTTCACCCCAGATTAGGGCTACGTTTTACCAGAAGTTTCTTATTATTAACCTTACAAATCTCTCGTTACAATGTATGCATAGTACATAAAGAGTATTTATAAGCAACTTAAGACATCCTAATTAGGGTCTAATTAGGATTTCCGCCTTGCTGCAGAACTACGGCTATTCATGAGCCCAAGCCTAAATCGCCAAGCAAAAAACCAGACTTAACTCATGTACAGGGCCTGAAAGTTTCGGGGGCACTGCCCCCTAACCCCCATCTCTGGTGAGTGGGACCCTGTGTTCGTTCGTGGTTCTACAGATATGGTCCCGTGAAGTATGCACCAACTCTAACAAATAATATCCTAGAAAAAATCTTCAGACTGTTGTACTATTTTTTCTCTCACTCTCTCAATATAAGAAAAAAAATTGTCACTATTCTTCTCAATCTCTGAGACGCAAAGCTCTCTGTTACTCTACTGAGAAAGAGTAATCAACCCTTTATATAGAAATTGATCAGAAGATATTATCTTCTAATATACTTGGGAATCCGTTTCACACCAAAAGAGTAAAATCACTCTTCTAATTGTTTTAGGTTACTGTGCTACGTTATTACTCCACACCAGCTGCCACAACCACACACTGCATACTAGTTTTTTTAAATAAAAAAAAATCAAAACCATTTAATTTAATTTGTGTAATGTAGGGTCATTTAATGGACTACCACTATTTTGTTTTGTTTTAATGTTTTATAGGCTGAACCAAGCATAACAATTGATTCATGATCAATAGCAAAGACAAAAGAGGACATATCAATTTCTTTCTAAAATGCCTTCGAAAGTTGTTCTATCCCAAATTTCCTCTATTTCAATAATTGAAAAATAGAATAGTGACCACCAACTGTAATCGATGAATTTAGAATGCATCAATTCAAATAAAAAGATCATCATATTTAATCTTCATTGTTAACCCAATCATTATTCTCTCATGTGATAAAAAAACAAAGATGAAACAACAAAATTTCTTCATAGTTACTTTTACAACCTACCAAAAGAAAATAAAGATGAAGGATCAAATTTGTTTTCTAATATCTTTTGTGTCGCTATAATTACTTCCACAACCTACAAAGGAAAACCAATAAAATTATGATTATATAAGAAAATATATAGATAAAAGGGAAATCTAATTGAAAAATCATGAGAAACATATTGTATCTGTAACATTAGAATTATCGTTGTTTTAAATAATAGTAAGAGTTTAATGCATGAGAACTCTTTAATAAGATAATGATTAAAACTTATGAGACTTTGTGTTGGGATAAAACTTATTTGAATTTGAAATTAAAAATAGAATTTTTTTTGATAAATATTTGATATTATGGTCTTATAGCAGTGTCAGATAAAATATATTCAAATTGAAAATTTTAAACATGAGATTTACTCATAATTTTGACAGTAATCTCTTGTAAATGAGGATGTACAGATAAAGATGTTTGGTTACTAGTTGTTGTCCACAATTGTTCTAACTGTTGGATAACATCTATTTCTTTGGCGCTTTCTAAATCAGGATGATTTTTTGTAAAAGGATTATAAATTTTATTATTAAATGTATATATTTCAAAGAAGTCAAAGAAATACATATTACTTTGTATTTCTTTCATATGATTATACCTGATGAGGACATGACTAACAAATGGAAGGCAGATCCTATTCAAGTTCCAATTGGTCAAGTTACAAGGGCCCGAGCTAAACGGTTTATTCAAGTTCCAATTGGTCCAGTTATAAGGGCCCGACCTAAACGGTTCAAGAAAACTCTCAATTGGCTTATTCAACATATTTGGGCTAAGAACCATCTTTGGGGGCCCAAGGATAATGCTATACATGATCCACAAGGATGGGTTTCTATGATCCAAGGGAACTTTCACTTTGGAATTTTGGGAGGACCCGATAACCAGAATTAAAATGATCATATCTTCTTGCTCGCAACTCCAAATGGGCTGAAACTTGTTAGGATGGAAAGATGACGTCTTGAACTTCAATTTAGACCTAAGAAAGTTTTAAAAAGGATATTGTTTGGGCCTGTTATGATGGACCGAAATCCAGTAGGCTGTTATATGTGAATCTACGTTGGGCTTGCACCTTTTCTTAATTGTTTCCTTCTGAATTTAATTGTTGCATTATAAGGCTTGCATGCCAAGTTAGGTACTTTCCTTATTTGAATTTTAGGTTACCGAAATTCTATTTAGGTTTATTTCCTATTTCATAGTTTCCTATTCCTACCAGAATTCTGTTTAGGTTTATTTCTTATTTTTTTGTTTTCCTTTTTCTATTTGGTTACGAATTCTCATGTATTTAAATAGCCATTGGCTTTTGAAATAAGACAATTCAGATTCGATTCATACTTTCGGAGAGAAATTTCTCTTTGGTTCTTTTTAGAACTTCTGAACTTATCGGAGTTTCCGTGGCGTTCATCTTCGACTTATCAATCAATCCTTCCATAATTGATTGTGGTGTCTTCATTATACCAAGGTTCTTGCTTCGATATAAGCAACAGGTCACAGTCTCAGTCTTCATTATACCAAGGTTCTTGCTTCAATATAAGCAACGGGTCGCGGTCTCACATAAATCTGCTTCTAGACGATCTTGGAGGTCTTCTTGATCCATAAATTTCTTAGTTCTTGGTATGGATCATATCAGTTGGTATCAGAGCCTTCTAGTTGCAGGTTTGCTTATCTTTTGTTTTGATTCAAAAAAATAAAATTAAAAAAAGTGAAAAAAAAAACAAAATTGGAAAAAAAAGGAATAAATTTCTAGTTTAGGAAAAAAAAGTGTGTAATATTTAGATTCAATCCTTTCAATCCTTATTTTTGAATTTCTTTGTGAGTTATTGGTGAATTATTGCTGGAAACTTTGATACTTGTTCGGTTAGTTTGATAAGAACCTATAGAGGATTATTACGAGTAGAAAAAGGCAAGAGTGGTGAGCACATAAGAGGGGAAAAGCCAATCTTATTTTTGTGTGAAAACACGAGTGAAATTGAGTGACTTATTCTTTTAGTGAAACATGTGAGGGAGTGTGTGAGGTCCTTTTTTTTCTAATGTTATTTTTGCAGCAAACATGTCAGACGACAAGAACAAAAATAATTATGGAGATACGTCGGGAGATGGTGATCCGAAGTTGCTCATGGAAGCTTTAATGGGTGAGATGAGAAGAGAATTGCGAACGGAGATGGAATAGGTTCATGAGCAGATTATTCGGGTAGAGAACGCACGTGTGGGGCAGCAACAAAACGCTCCTAATGTGCGTAGGAGGGAGATAGTTCAACCTAGGGAAGAGAGAGTTGAAGATGAAGAGTATTATGGGAATGGATTTGATGAAGAAGATGATTGGGAATCAGTTGTTAGCCATAGGAGATTTGGTGATCGAGGTAGAGAAGCTAGGAATCGGGAAGACAATAACTTGGGTAGTATTAAGATTAAGATTCCATCGTTTCAAGGCAAAAACAATCCTGAAGCTTACCTTGAGTGGGAGAAGAAGATGGAATTAGTGTTTGATTGTCATAATTATTCCGAGCTTAAAAAGGTTAAACTTGCGGCCATTGAATTTTTTGACTATGCGATTGTTTGGTGAGATCAGCTAATGTTAAATAGGAGGAGAAATAGAGAGCGTCCAATAGAGACTTAGGAGGAGATGAAAACCGTGATGAGGAAACGGTTTGTTCCAAGCCATTACTACCGTGAGTTATACCAAAAATTGCAAAGTCTTACACAAGGTAGTCAGAGTGTGGAGGATTATTATAAAGAGATGGAAGTAGCTATGATTCGAGCAAATGTAGAGGAGGATCGAGAGGCTACTATGGCTAGGTTCTTGGCTGGTTTGACCTGAAAATTGCTAATTCGGTGGAGTTGCATCATTATGTGGAATTGGAAGATATGGTGCACATGGCTGTCAAAATTAAGAACCAACTCAAGAGGAGGGGCAACAATACACGACAAAACCCTAACTTGGGTTCATCTTGGAGGCCGAATTTTGTGAAGCAAGCCACGACCAAGCCTAAAAATGAGCAAAAGCAAGAAAGTACTAGCCATGGAAATCAAGGTAAAATTGACTCTTCCACCACTAGAAATCATGATATTAAGTGTTTTAAATGCCAAGGCAGGGGTCACATAGTAAGCCAATGTCCGAACAAAAGAGTTATGGTATTGCGAGATAATGGTGAAATTGAAACCGAAGGCGAAGAAGATACCGAATCTATGCCACCATTGGAGGATGCGAGTGATGAGGAATACGCTGCCCAAGGAGAATTATTGGTTGCAAGAAGAGCTCTAAGTGTGCAAATCAAAGAAGATGACGAAGTGCAGTGAGAAAACATCTTTCATACTAGATGCCACGTGCAAAACAAGGTATGTAGTATGATTATTGATGGAGGTAGTTGTACTAACGTTGCTAGCACTACAATGGTTGAGAAATTAGGGCTGCCAATGATTAATCACCCTCGGTCTTACAAGTTATAATGGCTCAATAATAGTGGTGAACTGAGGGTGAACAAACAGGTGTTAGTTTCCTTTCGTATTGGAAAATATGAAGATGAAGTTTTGTGTGATGTAGTTTCGATGCAAGCTGGACACTTGTTACTAGGCTAACCATGGCAATTCGATCGGTGTGTTAAGCATGATGGCTTCACTAACAAATATTCGTTTGTAAGAAATCAAAGAACAATCACTCTAGTTCCTTTGACACCAAAGTAGGTTTATGAAGATCAAGTGAGGTTACAAAAAGAGAGTGAGCAAACGAAAGAGAGTGAGAAAAAGAGAATGAATGCAAACCAGAAAGAGAAAATGAGAGAGGTCAAAAAAATTGAGATAGAAAATAAGAGAGCTGATTCGGCCATTGAGAGAAAAACAAATTTCTATGCAAGAACGAGTGAAATAAAAAGAGCGATGATTTTAAATCAGCCAATTATTGTACTTTTGTACAAAGAGGCATTAAGCACTAACCAATTTGACTCATCTTTGCCTAGTTCTATTGTTTCTCTTTTACAAGAGTTTGATGATATCTTTCCCGAGGAGATTCCACATGGCTTACCATAGCCAAGTCCCACGAGTGTAGGTCAAGTTCATAGTTTTCATGGACTTGCTAGTTTTTGCAAGAGGTTCATGAAAGACTTTAGCAATATTGCCGCACCGCTTAGTGAAGTCATCAAGAAGAACGTTGGATTCAAATGGAGAGACGAGTAAGAGAAGGGGTTCTAATTGATCGAAGAAAAATTAACTAATGCTCATTTTCAAGTCCTTAAGCACATCAATAACAATGCATACAAATTGGATTTACCAAGTGACTACAATGTTAATACCACTTTCAATGTTTATGATTTACGCCCTTTTGATGTAGGTGATGATTTGAGGACAAATTCTTTTCAAGATGAGGGGAATGATGAGGACACGACTAACAAATGGAAGGCAGATCCTATTCAAGTTCCAATTGGTCAAGTTACAAGGGCCTGAGCTAAATGGCTTATTCAAGTTCCAATTGGTCCAGTTATAAGGGCCCGAGCTAAACGGTTCAAGAAAACTCTCAATTGGCTTATTCAACATATTTGGGCTAAGAACCATCTTTGGGGGCCCAAAGATAATGCTATATATGATCCACAAGGATGAGTTGCCATGATCCAAGGGAACTTCCACTTTGGAATTTCGGGAGGACTCGACAACCAGAATTAAAATGATCATATCTTCTTGGTCGCAACTCCAAATGGGCTGAAACTTGTTAGGATTGAAAGATGACGTCTTGAACTTCAATTTAGACCTAAGAAAGTTTCAAAAAGGATATCGTTTAGGCCTGTTATGATGGACCGAAATCCAGTAGGCTGTTGCATCCGAATCTACGTTGGGCTTGCACCTTTTCTTAATTGTTTCCTTCTGAATTTAATTGTTGCATTATAAGGCTTGCATCCCAAGTTAGGTACTTTCTTTATTTGAATTTTAGGTTACTGAAATTCTATTTAGGTTTATTTCCTATTTTGTAGTTTCCTATTCCTACCAGAATTATGTTTAGGTTTATTTCCTATTTTTTTTTGTTTTCCTTTTTCTATTTGGTTACGAATTCTCATGTATTTAAATAGCCATTGGCTTTTGGAATAAGATAATTCAGATTCGATTCATACTTTCGGAGAGAAATTTCTCTTTGGTTCTTTTAAAACTTCTGAACTTATCGGAGTTTCCGTGGCGTTCATCTTCGACTTATCAATCAATCCTTCCATAATTGTTTGTGATGTCTTCATTATACCAAGGTTCTTGCTTCGATATAAGCAACGGGTCGCGGTCTCAGTCTTCATTATACCAAGGTTCTTGCTTCAATATAAGCAACGGGTCGCGGCCTCACATAAATCTGCTTCTAGACGATCTTGGAGGTTTTCTTGATCCATAAATTTCTTAGTTCTTAGCGTGGATCATATCAGTACCATTCTTCTCTAAATTGAGATCTTGATACTTCAGAAAAGTTTGCCATAAACCAATCCGATTTTGCTTTATTTGCTTCAGATAAGAAATCATTTTTCAGTTTAATTTTTTCAATCTCAAAATCTGAACTCATGATGACATTTAGTTCATCATATACTTACATATCAGACTTAGTAGGAGAAGGGTCTCTTAAAACCTATTTGGAGGATTCTACTATTTAAGATTGATCAACAGCTGATTTGAAGGAATTAGTTTCTATATAAAAGCTTTTGGGAATTATAGGATCAAAATTTACTCCTACAAGGTTTAGAGAGTTTCTAGAAGAAGAAACGTCAAAGCTATTCCTTGGGGGAATAATTTGGGGGTCTTTATATGATGGAGATCTAAATTTTCTAGAACTAGATATTCTGGAAATACGAGGAGGATGAAGAGGTGTATTAGGTGCAAACCTAATAACAGCACTTCCATCTCTGTTTTCTTCAATTTGGGAAACATTGGTATTAACAATGTTTCTTAGAGGGCATAATTCATCAAATTTCAAACAGTCAGGGATCGTAATTTGATCCCATTTCAAAAGTTTGAGGGTTATAGTATTGGCATGAAAAGTGTTTGCCTCTAATAATAGAGTTTCTCCTGACTTGGTTTGAAGAAGGGCTTTGGGATTAACTTTAGTTTCATGACTTTATAAAAGACCTTAAATATCAATATTAGATTTTTTGTTCTAATTTTGATGTCCAGACCTTTTAATTGGATATCTAAGGTTAATGTGTCAAGAATATTAGGATCATGCAAGTCTATGGTGAAATTTGGATAACAGTAGAAATAAACTGGTCCATTATGTAAATTTGATTATATCAATGATACCAGTGAGTTTGAAAAGTTAAGATGCCTAGCATCTCTAAGCATCATCATAACAGGAGTATCTATGCCTAATCGATATAAAGGTTTGATAGCTACTTGAACCAATCCTAAGTGTAAATATCTAAATCCTTCTTGTTTGTGTTTTTGGATTGCTGATAAAGAAAGTAATTTAATACTCTCATTTTCATTTTTGATGGAATAAGATTGTCCTGTTCATACTCTTTCTTGTGTTGCTGTTATTTTTATCTGCTGTTCTACAGTGTCTGGTTTTTGTGTAAGGCAGTTGGTCAACCCGTGTAAAACCGTTGGTCAGCCCAGGTTTAGGGTGGTTCTGGTAGGGAGTGAAAATTGGTTTTGACAATTGGGGTGTGATAGGTTTATTACGAGATTTTCTCTTGTAATAATTTAGAAATCAGGTGTTCCAAATGTAATAATTTGGTTTTTTGGAACAAATGTAAGCTTTGGGACAAACAGAACAAATGTACCAAGAAACATTGTTATTAGATTGATACAATCAAATTAAATGTAGAATACAAAATCACAAACTCTTATATATGTAATGAAGGATATTGTTTAAAGGCTCATTTTGTCATGGTCAAAAATATACATCAAAACATTATTTTGGGAACACCCTTCCTAACCCAAATCTATCATTTCTATGTCAACCATCAAGGAATAGAAACTAATATTTTAGGACAAAACTTATTCTTTCCATTCTTACAACCTGTTGACAACAGAGAATTAAATTTACTCCAAAATAATACTCTGAGCAAACAAATAAATTTAATACAGAGTAAAAAGGCTCATATAAACTTCCTCAAAGAAGAAATAAATTATCAAAAAATCGAACAACAGATTCAACAATCACAAATCCAATCCCAGATTAAAGAATTTGAAGAATTATTCAAAAAGGAAATTTGTGCTGATCTTCCCAATGCTTTTTAGGAACGAAAAAGACATAGTTTCTTTGCCATATGAACCAAGCTTTGATGAGAAGAATATTCCATCTAAGTCCATACCTATACAGATGAATCAAGAATTATTAAAATATTGCCAAGAAGAAATCAAAACCCTTTTGGGCAAAGGTCTTATTAGACTGAGCAAATCTCCCTGGAGCTGCTCTGCCTTTTATGTTCAAAAACAAGTTGAACTCGAAAGATGAGCTCCAAAACTCGTCATCAATTACAAACCACTCAATAAAGTCCTGCAATGGATTAGGTATCCAATACCTAATAAAAAGGGATCTTCTCAACAGATTACATGATGCAACTATATTTTCCAAATTTGATTTAAAATCAAGATTTTGGCAAATACAAATAAATGAAAAAGATAAATACAAAACAGCTTTCAATGTCCCATTTGGTCATTACGAATGAAATGTAATGCCCTTTGGACTAAAAAACGCACCTTCAGAATTCCAGAATATTATTAACGATATCTCCAATGATTATTCTAAATTTAGTATCATATATATTGATGATATATTAATATTTTCAAAATCAATAGATCAACACTTTAAGCATTTGAAAACATTTTTTCAAATCATCAAGACTAATGGATTAGTCTTATCCATGACAAAAATAAAATTATTTAAAACAAAAGTTAGATTCTTAGGACATGTAATTTATCAAGGAACTATCAAACATATTGATAGGTCTATTGAATTTGGAAATAAATTTCTCGATGAAATAAAATACAAGACCCAATTACAAAGGTTTTTAGGCTGTTTAAACTACATATCTGACTTTTTTCCTTAACTCAGACAAATCTGTGAACCTTTATATAAAAAGCTTCGCAAGAATCCTATCCCATGGTCACAACAACACACTGATGTGGTCAGATTACTTAAATCTAGGGTTGTGAGTCTTCCTTGCTTAGGAATTCTTAATCCTCAGGCAAAAATCATCGTTGAAACAGATGCCTCTGATATAGGATATGAGGTATTCTCAAACAGATCCTTCCTCAAAACTCCAATGAACAAATTGTCCGATTCCATTCTGGCATATGGCTTGGAGCACAAAAAAATTATTCTACTATCAAAAAAGAGATTTTATCAATTATTTTATGTATTTCCAAATTCCAAGATGATTTGTATAATAAAACCTTTTTATTACGAGTAAATTGCAAATCAGCAAAAGAAATTTTACAAAAAGGTGTTCAAAATCTTGTTTCTAAACAAATATTTGCCAGATGGCGAGCAATATTGAGTGTCTTTGATTTTGATATTGAATACATCAAAGAACAATTCCCTGCCTGACTTCCTCACACGGGAATTTTTTCAGAATCCAAACCCGAGCAATAAAGCATGAGTACAAATCAAAAAGGGAAGCAGAAGGTGCCATCACCTTCAAACAAACCTCAAACTCTGGCAGATTATGCCACAAAGAGCCAAAACCAAAATCAAAACCAAATCCCAATGCAGCCACGAACCCCACAAAGACCAAACAGATTTGTCTCCCTTGAAGAATTCCCAAATCTTTTACCCTTATCTTATGCCCAAACATTATCTTCTTAACAAACGTTACCCACTCAAAACCCCAGCCAATATATCCAAAAACCTCATCAGGAATATATCAGATGTGCAAGCCTTGATAGACCTACAAATGATCCTGATATTATAAATGATTTTCTTTATACTAACAAAATTTTCCCTACAGGTTTTCACTTTATTCCTGAGGATTCAAAGAAAACCCAAAAATTCTATGAGCTGATACTGATTGATTCTTAATCAGCAGAGATAACACACACAAAAGGCCCAGCAAATCCCAACTTTATTACCTACTCCAAATGCAAAATACTCAAGGTGGTTTCCTCAGAAAAAATCAAAGACCATTACCAACCAAAAGCCTTTTCCATACCATTCGTGCCTCCCACCTATAATTATCATGACTATCAAATGGCATGGTACAACATGTTCTTCATTAGACCCAAATCACATTCATGGTTCATATTTTTTGACAAAAAAATGCAAAATTGATCTTCCAGTAAGGTTTTTCGACTGGTGGATTTTGTTTGGCAGCGATCCAGCCATTCTGCCTCCTCCTATCAAAGAAGCCCTCATACATTTCAAAGAAAACACCACTGAAGAAAAAACATATTCTCATGAAATGCTTTTTCATGCAATTTTCTCTATTCCATGGATTATTTCATGGGATTATGTTATTACAGGAACCCCTTCAGACATCTTGGCCATCAAAAAAAACTTCAAAGTTAAATGGTGGGCAAAATATGACTACTTACTGGCCACCATCCAAGTTATTAAAAATTGGTTTTTTGACAATCCTCGTTATTCAAAAACTTACCAAAACCGACCAAGTTCAAGTTCTTCTGGAATTAAGAAATTATCAAAACAAGAAAAGAAGAAAAAATTGTTAGAAGAGCTGTCTCAATTATCTGATAGTGATGATAGCACCCAGGCTCCAGATGATGACCTAAACAAGACTCCTGAACAGTTTTCTCAGGACCCGTATGACGCATTTGATCTCTCTTAAAAAAAAAAGGCAAAAAGGATGCCCGACAAAGCATCTTTGAAAAATCAAAAAAGCAACAGATGACCGACAAAGCATCTCTGAAAAGCAAAAAGCAAAAGTTGAAGATTCAAAGCATCTCTGAAAAGCAAAAAACAAAAGCTGAAGAATCTCCCAAAGCATTTCTGCAAAGCAAAAGCAAGAAGAAAAGAAATGATTCTCCTGTCAAAGATATGATTTATCTGAACACGGATTTCAAACCATTTGAAGTCCGCCAAGAAGCCCTATAAATATGTATTCAAATAATGTAATAGGCAGAGTTCATTCTGAGCGAGCTTTACTTGTAAAAGAGCAAGTGTGTGATCAGTTGTGAGTGTGAGATCAGTTGTTTGCTTGCTTGCTTGTTATTTTACACTGTAAGCTTCTGTCTCGTTCAAACTCATATCTTGTAATTTCTGTTTCATATATAAATATCAAAAGTAAATATTTTCAAAGTTTATATTTCAACAATTATTATTATTGTTTTCGATCCTGCTTACATTTGGTATCAGAGCCATGTTGTTCTCTTAGATTGTCTTGTTCATACTCTTTCTTGTGTTGCTGTTATTTTTATCTACTGTTCTACAGTGCCTGGTTTTTGTGTAAGACCGTTGGTCAACCCGTGTAAAACCGTTGGTCAGCCCAGGTTTAGGGTGGTCCCGGTAGGTGGTCCCGGCAGGAAACCTTCACAGTTTATTATCTTCGTGTTTTGTCTACAGTAACATTTATAGATTACGAATAGACTTTTTAGGAGACGCCGGCAGGGCGATGATTCGTCCGTGTCTGGTTTAAACACATCATCCCCTCCAAGGTATGATAATCAATTAGATGACCACATGAGTCAAAGTGCCAATAGTCCCATGAACAGTCAAGAAGTCAATATTGCCAAGATTGAGCAAGATCTGCTCAACTGGCATATACCCAAGCAAAATATAAATAGGATATATCAAATAGGAACATTTGACTTTAAAACTGATTATTCAATTAAAACAACATAACAAACTTATTCCATCAAAAACAAAATGAGAGTATTAAATTACTTTCTTTATCAGCAATCCAAAAACACAAACAAGAAGGACTTAGATATTTACACTTATGATTGGTCCAAGTAGCTATCAAACCTTTATATCGATTAGGCATAGATACTCCTGTTATGATGATGCTTAGAGATGCTAGGCATCTTAACTTTTCAAACTCACTGTTATCATTGATACAATCAAATTTACATAATGGACCAGTTTATTTCAACTGTTATCCAAATTTCACCATAGACTTGCATGATCCTAATATTCTTGACACATTAACCTTAGATATCCAATTAAAAGGTCTGGACATCAAAACTGGAACAAAAAATCTAATATTGATATTTAAGGTCTTTTATAAAGTCATGACAACTAAAGTTAATCCCAAAGCCCTTCTTCAAACCAAGCCAGAAGAAACTCTATTATTAGAGGCAAACACTTTTCATGCCAATACTATAACCCCCAAACTTTTGAAATGGGATCAAATTACGATCCCTGACTGCTGAAAATTTGATGAATTATGCCCTCCAAGAAACATTGTTAATACAAATGTTTCCCAAATTGAAGAAAACAGAGATGGAAGTGTTGTTATTAGGTTTGCACCTAATACACCTCTTCATCATCCTCGTATTTCCAGAATATGTAGTTCTAGAAATTTAGATCTCCATCATATGAAGACCCCTAAATTATTCCCCTAAGGAATAGCTTTGACGTTTCTTCTTCTAGAAACTCTCTAAACCTTGTAGGAGTAAATTTCGAAACTATAATTCCCAAAAGCTTTTATACAGAAACTAATTCCTTCAAATCAGCTGTTGATCAATCTCAAATAGGAGAATCCTCCAAACAGGCTTTAAGAGACCCTTCTCCTACTAAGTCTGATATGTATGTATAAGATGAACTAAATGTCATCATGAGTTCAGATTTTGAGATTGACAAAATTAAACTGAAAAACGATTTCTTATATGAAGCAAATAAAGCAAAATCAGATTGGTTTATGGCAAACTTTTCTGAAGCATCAAGATCTCAAATTAGAGAAGAATGGTACAATCATATGAAAGAAATACAAAGTAATATATATTTCTTTGACTTCTTTGAAATATATACATTTAATAATAAAATTTATAATGCTTTTACAAAAAATCATCCTGATTTAGAAAATGCCAAAGAAATAGATGTTATCCAACAGTTAGAACAATTGTGAACAACAACTAGTAACCAAACATCTTTATCTATACATCCCCCTTTACAAGAGATTACTGTCAAAATTCCCTATTTACAAACTCAGGTCATAGCCTATCCCTTTAAACAAGGATTTGGCGCTGATGATTGAGAAGTTAAGTTTAAAGACATAAAGAATATTTACTCCCAAAACAACTATACTAACCAAAACCTACATACTTTGTCTACTAAAGTAGAGTCCATGTCTACTACCATAAACTCAATTGACCAAAAGATTAGTACACCAACTCCAAAAGCCCCCGGGAGAGAATTCACTATGCCTATTCAAAAACCTATCACACCCCAACTGTCAAAACCAATTTTCACTCCACCCAATATTGGCCGAGAAAACTTAATAAGACTTAAAAATGATACCAATAAAGATTTATTACGAGAAATAGACGATAAATTAAAAGTATTAACAATTAATAACCAAATAGAAGGACTCTCAAACAATATTAATATAATAGAACAAGATATTATCAATGAAATAAAATATTCTGTTAATACTTCAAGACACAATGAGATTAACAAGATTTGTAGAAGAAA
This sequence comes from Bretschneidera sinensis, assembly GCA_023935145.1. Taxonomy (NCBI): domain Eukaryota; kingdom Viridiplantae; phylum Streptophyta; class Magnoliopsida; order Brassicales; family Akaniaceae; genus Bretschneidera; species Bretschneidera sinensis. The sequence continues at coordinate 71,599,802 of CM043700.1, read as the reverse complement.
TTTTAGAAACGCACCACTACCACAAACTAGGAATTACTGCCCAAGACCTACACCCCCTAATCTTCAATATGAAGATGCCCCTAATGATGCAAGATCAAAATATGATGACAGATCCATTTGTGAGTGGAATATTGATGGTCAAAGTGTACATCAAATATTGAATATACTCCAAGAAATGACAATAGCAGCTACGACCTACAAAACAAAACCTGATAATTCTGATAAGAAAATTGCTTACATCCTTACTGCCGGTTTCACTGGTGCATTAAGAGGATGGTCGGATAATTACTTATCAGATCAAGATCGTTATGATGTTCTTGAAGCCGTAATTCAAACTTACACAGCCCAAACATTTCAAGATCCTGAAACTGGGAATACAATTTCTAGGACTATACCAGTATACCAAGAAAATGCTGTTGAAACTCTCATATTTGCCATCACCAAACACTTCATAGGAGACCTAGAAAAATTTCGAAAAAGAAATTCAGAAAGACTTTCAAATTTAACCTGTCCAACTTTACAAGACTTTAGATGGTATAGAGATGTTTTTCTTGCCAAAGTCTTTACTAGAAAAGACTGCAATAATTCATATTGGAAAGAAAGATTTATATCCGGACTTCCGAAATTATTTGCAGAAAAAGTGAGAAGAAGGATAAGAGATCAGAATAATGGATCTATACCATATGATAACCTCACCTATGGTGATCTAATCAACTTCGTGAATAACGAAGGATTAGCTATATGCACCGATCTCAAATTAAAATCAAAAATGAAATTAGAATTAAGTCAAAGCAGAAAAGAATTAGGATTATTTTGTAGCCAATATGGCTATGAAACCCTAAGAGCCCCTTCTGCTATAAACAAAAGGAAAAGAAAATTTTTCAAGAAACAAAATTATAAAAAGCCTACAAAGACTTTCCCTACATCAAAAAATTATAACAAAAAGCCTAGGAAGAATAAAACTCAAAGCCCATCAAAAGCTTGCTTCAAGTGTGGAAGGCTTGGACATTGGGCAAAGAATTGTAGAGTCAAACAAAAAATCAATGAATTAGATATCGAAGAGTCTATGAAACAACAATTAACCAAGATCATGATAAATGGTTCCCAATCAGAAAACGAAGATTCGTCTTCTGATAATGAGGAGGTCATTTATGCGATTCAAGAAAATACAGATTCTGAGGAGTCCATTGACTCACAATGTGATTGTGAAGATGGCCTATGCTTTTGCAAATCTGTTAATATGATCACCTCGCAAAAAGAATTTCTTTTAGACATAATAGAAAAAATAGATGACCCAGTAATAAAAAGAGATTATTTGACAAAATTAAGAGATTTTATCCATGAAGAAAATAAAACCAAGAAACTTGAGCCATATAGTCTTGAAAGAATTTTTGAAAAACGATTCCAAAAAACCAAAGTAGCAACTACCCAAGATTTACAAACAGAAGTAAATTCGATAAAAGAACAAATCAAAGAAATTCAAAAAAGATACTATTGAATTATAAGCAAAAATGATCAATTTAGAAATCAATAACTTGAAAGAATCAATTACGACACAAGTCAATAAAACCGAAGTTCCTGAAACTTCCACCTGCCATAACCTAATCAATATTAATGATGAATCCAAAGATGGTTTTGTTAATTCAATAGAAAGGATGCATTACCAGAAATGGTACATCAAAATTTCTATTGTTATTAACAAAGAATACTATCTCAGCATCACAGCCCTTGTCGATTCCGGTGCTGACCAGAACTGCATCAAAGAAGGTCTTATACCTACAAAATATTATGAAAAAACCACTGAAAGGTTAAACACTGCCAGTGGTTCAAAATTAAATGTAGAATACAAAATCACAAACTCTTATATATGTAATGAAGGATATTGTTTAGAGGCTCATTTTGTCCTGGTCAAAAATATACATCAAAACATTATTTTAGGAACACCCTTCCTAACCCAAATCTATCCTTTCTATGTCAACCATCAAGGAATAGAAACTAATATTTTAGGACAAAACTTATTCTTTCCATTCTTACAACCTGTTGACAACAGAGAATTAAATTTACTCCAAAATAATACTCTGAGCAAACAAATAAATTTAATACAGAGTAAAAAGGCTCATATAAACTTCCTCAAAGAAGAAATAAATTATCAAAAAATCGAAAAACAGATTCAACAATCACAAATCCAATCCCAAATTAAAGAACTTGAAGAATTATTCAAAAAGGAAATTTGTGCTGATCTTCCCAATGCTTTTTGGGAATGAAAAAGACATATAGTTTCTTTACCATATGAACCAGGCTTTGATGAGAAGAATATTCCATCTAAGTCCAGACCTATACAGATGAATCAAGAATTATTAAAATATTGAGAAGAAGAAATCAAAACTTTTTTGGGCAAAGATCTTATAAGACCGAGCAAATCCCCTTGGAGCTGCTCTGCCTTTTATGTTCAAAAATAAGCTGAACTTGAAAGAGGAGCTCCAAGACTCGTCATCAATTACAAACCACTCAATAAAGTCCTGTAATGGATTAGGTATCCAATACATAATAAAAGAGATATTCTCAACAGATTACATGATGTAACTATGTTTTCCAAATTTGATTTAAAATCAGGATTTTGGCAAATACAAATAAATGAAAAAGATAAATACAAAACAGCTTTCAATGTCCCATTTGGTCATTACGAATGGAATGTAATGCACTTTGGACTAAAAAACGCACCTTCAGAATTCCAGAATATTATTAACGATATCTTCAATGATTATTCTAAATTTAGTATCACATATATTGATGATATATTAATATTTTCAAAATCAATAGATCAACACTTTAAGCATTTGAAAACATTTTTCCAAATCATCAAGACTAATGGATTAGTCTTATCCATGACAAAAATGAAATTATTTCAAACAAAAGTTATATTCTTAGGACATGTAATTTATCAAGGAACTATCAAACCTATTAATAGGTCTATTGAATTTGCAAATAAATTTCCCGATGAAATAAAAGACAAGACCCAATTACAAAGGGTTTTAGGCTGTTTAAACTACATATCTGACTTATTTCCTCAGCTCAGACAAATCTGTGAACCTTTATATAAAAAGCTTCGCAAGAATCCTATCCTATGGTCACAACAACACACTGATGTGGTTAGATTACGTAAATCCAGGGTTATGAGTATTCCTTGCTTAGGAATTCTTAATCCTCAGGCAAAAATCATCGTTGAAACAGATGCCTCTGATATAGGATATGGAGGCATTCTCAAACAGATCCTTCCTCAAAACTCCAATGAACAAATTGTCCAATTCCACTATGGCATATGGCTTGGAGCACAAAAAAATTATTCTACTATCAAAAAAGAGATTTTATCAATTGCTTTATGTATTTCCAAATTCCAAGATGATTTGTATAATAAAACCTTTTTATTACGAGTAGATTGCAAATCAGCAAAAGAAATTTTACAAAAAGATGTTCAAAATCTTGTTTCTAAACAAATATTTACCATATGGCAAGCAATATTGAGTGTCTTTGATTTTGATATTGAATACATCAAAGAGAACAATTCCCTGCCTGACTTCCTCACATAGGAATTTTTGTAGAATCCAAACACGAGCGATAAAGTATGAGTACAAATCAAAAAGGGAAGCAGAAGGTGCCATCACCTTCAAACAAACCTCAAACTCTGGCAGATTATGCCACAAAAAGCCAAAACCAAAATCAAAACCAAATCCCAATACAGCCACGAACCCCACAAAGACCAAACAGATTTGTCTCCCTTGAAGAATTCCCAAATCTTTTACTCTTATCTTATGCCCAAACATTATCTTCTCAACAAACGTTACCCACTCAAAACCCCAGCCAATATATCCAAAAACCTCATCAGGAATATACCAGATGTGCAAGCCTTGATAGACCTACAAATGATCCTGATATTATAAATGATTATCTTTATACTAACAAAATTTTCCGTGCAGGTTTTCACTTTATTCCTGAAGATTCAAAGAAAACCCAAAAATTCTATGAGCTGATACTGATTGATTCACAATCAGCAGAGATAACACACACAAAAGACCCAGCAAATCCCAACTTCATCACCTACTCCAAATGCAAAATACTCAATGTGGTTTCCCTAGAAAAAATCAAAGACCATTACCAACCAAAAGCCTTTTCCATACCATTCGTGCCACCCACCTATAATTATCATGACTATCAAATGGCATGGTACAACATGTTCTTTATTAGACCCAAATCACATTCATGGTTCATATTTTTTGGCAAAAAATGCAAAATTGATCTTCCAGTATGGTTTTTCGACTGGTGGATTTTGTTTTGCAGCGATCCAGCCATTCTGCCTCCTCCTATCAAAGAAGCCTTCATACATTTCAAAGAAAACACCACTGAAGAAAAAACGTATTCTCATGAAATGCTTTTTCATGCAATTTTCTCTATTCCATGGATTATTTCATGGGATTATGTTATTACAGGAACCCCTTCAGACATCTTGGCCATCAAAAGAAACTTCAAAGTTAAATGGTGGGCAAAATATGACTGCTCACTGGCCACCATCCAAGTTATTAAAAATTAGTTTTTTGACAATCCTCGTTATTCAAAAAATTACCAAAATCGACCAAGTTCAAGTTCTTCTGGAATTAAGAAATTACCAAAACAAGAAAAGACAAAAAAAAAAATAGTTAGAAGAGCTGTCTCAATTATCTGATAGTGATGATAGTATCCAATCTCCAGATGATGACCTAAACAAGACTCCTGAACAATTTGCTCAGGACCCGTATGACGTGATTACGCCCAAAACATAACACGGTTATTGTAGTACAGTTTTGGGTTGTCGATTCCACAGGGAAACAAGTTAAGTACAACAGAAGGTGTAAACCTCAACACAAACGATAAAAGATTAAAAGAATTTGAGTTGTTTGAGAAAAAGAGTAATTGTGTAAATAAGTTTAAAATAAAAATGACAAGGTTCCGGAAATCCTCCCTAGGTTCGTTGCTCTAATCCTAACTTGATTCAGTTGTTTTTATCTCAATTGCAAGTTTCACATCCCAAACAGGCAATCGAAAAATATTCAATTAAAGCGCATTTATAAATCCTAATGTAATTGTTATGAAATCTTCTTTACTTTCAAGCACACATGAAATAACTTATAAATTGTCAAGAGACGTCGATATATCTAAACGACGATACCGCAGCAATGGACAAATCTATAAAAGAGATCTACCGGACTCAATCACACCCAAACAGGTACGCATAAGAAAAGCCTGACTGAACTTATATGGAAAAGAAGCATGCAACCACTGGAGTTATAATAAATCTACTAATTAAATTAAAGAATAAAACATAACAATATTTAATGAAAATAATTCCAACTACAACCGAATCAAATAAAGGAAAAATAAGAACAACTACACCTAGGGATTCATCCCTTCGCCTTGCTTGGAGGCTAGCCGGTCATAGAGCTCATGCATCCTCGAGTTGCCTCCGGCCTCCCGACGATCATCTTTCCCGACCTTCAAACTTTAAACTTCGGGTTCCTCCTAAAGGCCCTCTGGATTGCTCCTAAAAGCCATCTGGATTCATCCCCGATTCATTTCCAAAGCTAAAGTGGAGTGGGTCTTATATAGGCAAATACCAAGAGTGCAATATGTTTCTCATCCGATGTAGGATGTGGAATATAGAAATGTGTTTTCCAACCGATGTGGGATGTGGGATTTAAGCTCAAAATCACGCTGAAATCCCGCACAGCCCGCACAGCCTGACCTTTGTCTACTAAAACTGCCATAACTTTCTCTAGAAAAATCCTTTTGACGAACTGTAAAATTCTCTAGAAAATAGACTTTCGGATCTTTCTAAGCATATATGGCTCATCTACTGGTTCTTCTTGTATCAATATAGTTTAATTTTCAAAGATGATTGATCTGTACGGGCAATTCTCGCAATTTAGTGAAACTCTTTCCAGTGCGGGCAGCAGCTGTTGCTCTTTTAAGCCCTCAATCTTGTCCTTTCGGAAGCATTCCTTCGCTCCAGTATGCCTCGAGTCTTTGTGCTTCAAGCAATGATAACTTTTCCTCCTCTTTTGAGCTTAAAGTACCTGAAAATGCACCGAAATAGATCAATGATCCAAGAATGATACTTTAGAGTTGTTAACGTATAAAAGTGCAATTAAAACCTAGATCAACCCTAAAGTGATAACAGTTAAGTACTGTTAAGATGCATTTTACGACTCTCATCACAACCCCCAACTAGCTTATTGCTAGTCCCTAGCAATTGAAGCGAAAATAAGAGATGAATTCTATGGTAGGAGTTAAAAACAAAGTAAAGCAATGCTAGCGTTGAACCAAGAGTAATTCACTTTTTTTCTAAAAAATTGCACATAATATATGACACATAGAATCATTAAATTTCACCTAAGTCCAAAAGTAATCCAAACATCAATCTTAAAATCGTTATTGACTCTTAACATCCATCTTACCACAAACCATTAATCCAAACACCCGAATGATTTTATGCATAACATTCATGAATACAAGTCTTGGCCTCTAAAAACATAATAAATTGCGTGACATCAATCACAAAAACAAGCTCCATATGCTTACATTTCAAACCACTCTCCACTATTGTAGAAAAATCACACTATATTGGATCAAAAGGTCTTTAATAAGCTTGTAACGTTAGGCTAAGGTAAAGCTAAAGAAGAATGGGAAAGATTCACAAGTAAAAGAACTCAATCTCTTAGCTTTAAACACAATCACTTTAAGCACTTGATAACCTTTACTTCCACACTCAACTCTTTCAACCATTTTTCGAGCATTTCTTTCAACAAATCACCACTTTTTTTCTTTTCTTTTTCTTTCTTTCTTCTTTCTTTGCCATAATTCATTTTTTTTATTTATTTTGGCATATAACCATTCACCTTCTTTTTCATCATTTTTTTTTCTTATCTTTTCCACAACCCCCAACTTATCTCCTTTAATGTACTTGGGTTGTGGTAGTGATATTTTTTCATATTTCCACCCTTACTCCTTTTAAGTGCTTCTCACCACATGTGTATAACTAAGTTCTTTTAAAAGAAATGTAAGAATAAAATATTTTTTGGCTCATAAAGGTAAGTAAATGATTTATCGAAAGAAACAAGGCTCAATTTTTTTTTTCAAGAAAAGGGCTCAAATAGGTGACTAGTGATAAATATAGCAATGGTAGGTTTGAAAGGCTCACACGGTTCAAAAATGGCCTATATCATATCCTAAGTAGTGTGTATTCTAGGAATTCGCCTCAAGTGGTTATCAGGTAAGTTCTAGAGCTTGTCGAGACCGCAAAAATATTCACAAAATAATCACACATAAAACTTTTCTAAATGTTTAAGACTAATCATACAATCTTACCATAAACTAGAGTCTCAAACCAGATCAAGATTGATACTTAAATTAATTTCAAACTGAAGCAAGATTTAACTTCTTCTACATGCTATCTGCTATCTCAATTATGCTTATATCATTGACATGTAAATTGACTCTAAGGCTAACACAAAGCATGCTAAACAAAAACAAAGATGGCACCAAGCAGTTCAATGGAAAAAGAAAAAAAATGTGGAAATAAAGAATATGGAAACAGAGAGATGCGTTTCCTCCACCCCCAACTTAAAAATTGCATTGACCTCAATGTAAAAGAAAGAGTAAAGGAAACTCTCCTTGTAGCCAAAGGTGCACAGAGGCTGAAAATTGTGCTCCACCATTTGAACTTCTTCGTTTATTTGTCCCTAAAAAATAAATACAAAAGTAAAAACTTGGAAAACAACAAGATAATAATAATAAAAGAAATATGAAAAACAATAAAAATAAAAGGATACGCTGTGGGTTGCCTCCCACGAGCGCTAACTTTTACGTCTTCAGCCAGACGTTCTTATTCCCTCCTCGAAAAGCATAGGTTGAATGCATTCGCTGCTGCTGCACTGCCAAATTCGGTGCCTCTATGCTTTTTGGGGGCCTTAAGGATGTCATCAGTAACATCCGCAAATGCTGGCTCGATATATGCTTTGGTGAAGCCATGGGTGAAGGTGGACTCTAATGGATTAAGGTACTGGACCTTTTCCATGAACGAGTCCATCATGTATGTTTGTACTTGATGGCTTTCAGCCACATCCTCTGATTTTTTCGTTGTTGGGATGTGTACTGATTTACCACCAAGTGTCTCAATGGCATTCACCTCCTCCAAATTCTTTTGTGCTAGGTGTTGACCATGGGGTTTGGATTGAGCTTAAGAAGGAAACTTACCTTACTTAGTCACACTCAAGTAGCTCATCAACTTGGACACTTGGCTCCTAGTTTCTTTACCCTCTTCCATCACCTGCGTAATTAGTGCCTCAAACCTTTGGTTTGTTCTACCTTGTGCCTCTATAAAAGCCTGTAAGGTGTCTTTTAGAGAGTTCCTAGAGCTGAGGGTGCGTGATAAGGTGCAAGGGATGATCGAGGGGGCTGTGCATGCTGGTTTTCAGATTTCCAGCTGAAGTTGGGGTGATTTCGCCACCCTGGGTTATAAGTGTTAGAGAAAGGTGCAGGAGGCCTCTTGTACATGCCTAAGGCTTTACATTGTTCCTCATACGCCTCTCTCATATCAAAAAATGTGGGGCACTCTTTGGCGAGATGATCTACCCCGCCACACACAAAGCACGGCTCTAAAGACTCGGCATGAGCCCTTAGTTTTAAATGCATCAAACTCTCTAGTGAGCATCTCGACCTTGGCTCTAAGGTTTTTCTCTTCCTTAAGATGGTAAATTCCACCACCATTTGGGTGCCCTCTAGGTCGTGACCTATTTGTGCTTTTAGTAGCACTAGGTCCAGTCTAAGTGTGAGCTTTTTCAGCAAGCTCATTGAGGTACTCTATGGCCTCATCAGGATCTTTCTCTAAAAACTCACCATTACACATCATCTCTACAAATTGGCGCTCTCTATATGTAAGTCCCTCATAAAAATAGCTCACTAAGTGCCAACTCTCATACCCAAATTGAGGGCACATACTCAGTAACTCTTTAAATCTCTCCCAAGACTGATACAAAGTCTCGCTGTCTTTTTGTGCAAAGGTGGAGATTTGCCTTTTTAAAGCATTGGTCTTATGTTGGGGAAAGTATTTATTAAAAAAAATCTGAGTCATCTCAGTCCACGACCCAATAGATCATGGTCTAAGTGAGTATAGCCAACTCTTAGCTCTATCCTTCAAAGCGAAAGGAAAGAACTTAAGCCTCACAATGTCATCGATTTCGTCTTGACTATGAAAAGTCGTGACTACTTCCTCAAACTCTCTAATGTGCACATATGGGTTTTCATTATCCAAGCCATGAAATGTAGGGAGTAAATGTATCATCCCTGTTTTAAATTCTAATGGGCGAGTATTGGCTAGAAATATGATGCATGATGGTATGGCTGTGCGTGTAGGGTGGAGGTAATCCTGAAGTGTCCTAGCAACATTCTCATTATGGTTATCGACCATGTTAACAAAATCCTTTAGATTCTCACTTGGGTTTTCTCTATAGGTTGATCTAGGCGAGGTTTCACTATCAGACTCGTAAGGAGAGGGTAATTCTAGCTCAGGTCCTCTAATAAATCTACCTCGCAGATCTCTTGTCTAAGCATGCACCAAATGAATCAGAGAGGAAATAAAATATGATTTTTTTTTTATTTTTTTAAATTTTTTTTTTTTACCGTCACACTCAAAGTTGACAAGCTTCCTTGTACTTAAGCACGTTTCCCCGGCAGCAGCGCCAAAATTCGATTACGCCCAAAACATAACGCGGTTATTGTAGTACAGTTTTGGGGTGTCAATTCCACAGGGAAACAAGTTAAGTACAACAGAAGGTGTAAACCTCAACACAAACGATAAAAGATTAAAAGAATATGAGTTGTTTGAGAAAAAGTGTAATTGTGTAAATAAGTTTAAAATAAAAATGATAAGGTTCTGGAAATCCTCCCTAGGTTCGTTGCTCTAATCCTAACTTGATTCAGTTGTTTTTATCTCGATTGCAAGTTTCACATCCCAAACAGGCAATCGAAAAATATTCAATTAAAGCGCATTTATAAATCCTAATGTAATTGTTATGAAATCTTCTTTACTTTCAAGCACACATGACCTAACTTATAAATTATTAAGAGACGACGATATATCTAAACGAAGATACCGCAGCAATGGATAAATCTATAAAAGAGATCTACCGGACTCAATCACACCCAAACAGGTACACATAAGAAAAGCCTGACTGAACTTATATGGAAAAGAAGCATGCAACCACCGGAGTTATAATAAATCTACTAATTAAATTAAAGAATAAAACATAACAATATTTAACGAAAATAATTCCAACTACAACCGAATCAAATAAAGGAAAAAGAAGAACAACTACACCTAGGGATTCATCCCTTCGCCTTCCTTGGAGGCTAGCCGGTCATGGGGCTCATGCGTCCTCGAGTTACCTCCGGCCTCCCGACGATCATCTCTCCCGACCTTCAAACTTTAAACTTCGGGTTCCTCTTAAAGGCCCTTTGGATTGCTCCTAAAGGCCCTCTGGATTCATCCCCGATTCATTTCCAAAGCTAAAGTGGAATGAGTCTTATATAGGCAAATACCAAGAGTGCAATGTGTTTCCCATCCAATGTGGGATGTGGGATATAGAAATGTGTTTTCCAACCGATGTGGGATGTGGGATTTAAGCCCAAAATCACGCTGAAATCCCTTGCCTACTAAAACTGCCATAACTTTCTCTAGAAAAATCTTTTTGACGAACCGTAAAATTCTCTAGAAATAAGACTTCCGGATCTTTCTAAGAATATATGGTTCATCTCCTGGTTATTCTTGTATCAATACAGTTTAATTTTCAAAGATGACTGATCCGTACGGGCAATTCTCGCAATTTAGTGAAACTCTTTCTAGTGCGGGCAGCAGCTGTTGCTCTTTTAAGCCCTCCATCTTGTCCTTTCGGAAACATTTCTTCACTCCAGTATGCCTCGAGTCTTTGTGCTTCAAGCAATGATAACTTTTCCTCCTCTTTTGAGCTTAAAGTACCTGAAAATGCACCAAAATAGATCAATGATCCAAGAATGATACTTTAGAGTTGTTAATGTATAAAAGTGCAATTAAAACCTAGATCAACCCTAAAGTGATAACAGTTAAGTACTGTTAAGATGCATTTTACGACTCTCATCATGATGCATTTGATATCTCTTAAAAAAAAAAGGCAAAAAAAATGCCCGACAAAGCATCTCTGAAAAATCAAAAAAGCAACAGGTGACCGACAAAGCATCTCTGAAAAGCAAAAGCCAAAGCTGAAGATTCAAAGCATCTCTGAAAAGCAAAAACAAAAGCTGAAGATTCAAAGCATCTCTAAAAAGCAAAAAGCGAAAGTTGAAGATTCAAAGCATCTCTGAAAAGCAAAAACAAAAGCTGAAGAATCTCCCAAAGCATTTCTGCAAAGCAAAAGAAAGAAGAAAAGAAATGATACCAAATGTAAGCAGGATCGAAAACAATAACAATAATTGTTGAAATATAAACTTTGAAAATTTTTACTTTTGATATTTATATATGAAATAGAAATTACAAGATATTAGTTTGAAAGAGACAGAAGCTTACAGTGTAAAACAGCAAGCAAGCAAGCAAACAACTGATTTAACACTCACAACTGATCACACACTCGCTCTTTTACAAGTAAAGCTCACTCAGAATGAACTCTGCCTATTACATTATTTGAATACTGTTGTGAGTTTTAAATTACTCGCAAGCGCACGAGTCGTTTGCAATATAGCGTTGTGCAAGTGCGAGGTCGAATCCACAAGGAATTGTGTTGTGAAAATATATTTTTAATCTAAATTAACTCTATCTTAACCTAGTTCCGAATTGTGAATGATATTGCAAAAGAAATTAAAACTAAACTAAGTTGATTTTAAAGCTAATAATAAAAACACTAAGGTTTCCGAATCCACCCCACCGAAGTTAAGCATACATGTTCTAAAAATATAGCCTATCAAAACATTCAATGAATCCAACTATAAGACAAAAAAAACAAAGAATATCCCAATTAAACCAAAAGCACCCAATGTATCCGCTCTTAACAAATCACAAAGGGAATCCAATTTAATCGAAAAGCATTCAATGTATCCATCAGATGAAACACAAAGAAAATCCAACAGACAATTTAAACTCAATCAATTATAAGATTAACTCAAATAATTGACAGAACATTTATACTAAAAATTGTCAGATTTGTACAAGCAAATATGAACTACTACGCCAAACAACGGCGGGGCTTCATCTTCAACCTTAGCTGAAGAGTCTAGCCACTCATAATTATAAAACTATAATAAAAAGTGCTAAACATTTAAACTACAACAACTAAATATAAAGAAATAAATAAACAACTTTACATGGGAGAAATTCCACTCGCTGACGGGCGGCGCTTTCCCTCGTGGTAGCAATGCCTTCGGGATCCACCAGAATGCTAACGGACGTCCACCGGTAAACACCAAAGTGGCTTAGGAATTGTACCCTGAATGATGAAGCCAGATGGTGTTTATATAGGGGAAGACCCGGAGCAATATGGGTTGCAGATTCGATGTGGGATACTGCCCATGTGTGCTCGATCGTAGTGTGGTGCGATCGATCGTAGGTACGATCGATCGCATGTCTTGTGCGCACGATCTCATGTGCGCTCGATCGCATGTCTGCTACGATCGATCGCAGATGCACTGAAATTCAAATATTTCGATGTGGGATGTTGACCATGCGCTCGTTCGTAGGCAGGTGCGCTCGAGCACAGGTGCACTCGATCGCATATCTCGTGCGATCGATCGCAATGTCTCCAGAAGCTTCACATCTCCTGAAATGCTTTATTTTCTCCACAAACCTGTAAAAATACACAAAACACAAGAAAGACGTAAAATAAAGTGAAATACTACTAACTAAGAGCATAACAAATATAAGTTAAGGGTCTAAAATATGCAATATTTAAGACTCATCAAATACCCCCCAACTTATATTTTGCTAGTCCCTTAGCAAAACAAAATAAAAGACTCAATGAAAAACAAAGAACATAAAGATAAAGTCATCACTCATGGTATCCAAAAATTTAAGGAGCACACATCACCATGATATTCATTCATAAGCAAGCTTAAAAAGGTAAACCCATCTTCGCAATGAATAGAAATGTTAAAATATAATTACTTACAAAAGGCAGGATAAGGCATCACAAGCTTGAATCAGTGTAAGGTGAATTAGCATATAAAAATGAAGCTTCCAAGTAACTCTAATGTGTAAGGTCTCCATGTCTCAAGATTCACCGAATTTCCCATAAAAAAATAAACAAAAAGGCATAGTTTTTATTTTATTCTTTTATTCTTTTTATTTTGTTTAACAATAATAAGGCACGACTATGTTTAGTTCCCTTAAGCTTTCTAATTGACCCATGTAGCGAGTGTTGAGTCAATGACTCCCAAACCAGATGGTTTTAGGGCATTAGGTGTACAGACACCCCTAAGGACTTACTAACTCGAGTAAAAAAGGCTATGAAAATAAACCAGCCTTAATACTACCAAGCAAAATTCCACCTTTTGACGTGAACACTCATTGCTTACTGAGGCAAGAGGTCCAGTTACTCAGCGGAAAGTTGTAGTAATTAATTTTTTTTTCTTTCTTTATGCCCAAGTGTTCATCCAACAAGTCATCCAGTTTCAGTTAAGATAAGGAAAAATACACATTAAAATCACGTGTCATACTTCACATAATTTGTGCTAATGTGCTCGTGTTAGATTAGATCAAACATGTGAATTCTCAAAATGCCTAAAGTAAGTAACTAAATTTTAAAAATTTATCACCAGATAATGTCTTCAAAATGTTAAGCTCACCAATGACATCACATCACAGAAAATGTTTAGATCAACTAAAATTTCACGATAGCATGAGTATGCATTTATCTCTATGACGAAAAGACAACAAATTAGGACAAAGTGTGTGATGTGTCTCCCATACCCCCAAACTTAAATTACACATTGACCCCAATGTGTGACTAATATGGACAGAGTTGACCTGAGATATGGAGAACTATCTGGACTGGTATGGCTCATAGCATACCCCCAAACTTGAACTGAAGTACGCTTTGTCCCTGAAAAATAAAAACTGGAAAACAAAAAATACTGGAAACAAACATTAATCATAAAAATGCGAAATAATAAATAAACAAAAGAAAAGATAAGCTGTGGGGTGCCTCCCATGAGCGCTAAGTTTAACGTCTTCAGCCAGACCCAACATTAGCAAACAGGCCCAACTAAGCGCTCCACCATCTGATCAATAAATGGGAATGGAAAATGATCAGGCCTAGTGGCAGTATTCAATTTACGGTAGTCTAGACACTTTCTCCATCTTCACTGCACTCGAGTTGGAACCAACTCATCGTCTTTATTTACTACCGTCAATTCAGTACGTTTGGGCACGACTTTAATCAGGCTCACCCCCTTGCTATCAGAGATGGGATAAATGATCCCTGCCTCTAACAGCTTAATATCTTTTACCCTCACAACCTCTTGCATAGCAGGGTTGAGTCTTCTTTGTGGCTCCCTCGATGGCTTGGCATTCTCCTCCAACTGTATCGTGTGTATTACCAACGAGGGGTTGATTCCCTTGGCATCCTCAATAGTCCAGCCTATAGCTTCCTTATGCTCTCTTAAGACATCCAATAATTTCTCCTCTAGAGCATCACCCAAATCTAAAGCTATAATTATAAGCAAAGAATCTGCTGGACCTAGGAACTTATACTTAAGATTGTCCGATAAAGGCTTAAGTTCCTTCTTGGGGGGTTCAGGTGTTGTGGTTTCCTCCGTTTCACTGATCTTTAGAGGAACAGACTCCAAAGTAGCATTTGCTTGCTCAAACAACTTATCTAAGCCCAAATCATCTTCAAATTGAGCAAAGCATGCCTCTAGGGGGTCCTCAATACGTGATTCATCCATAGTCTCATCCGTCTCACTACTCTTCTGAGGATCAGACTCCAAAATGACATTCACTTCCTTGAGTAACTTATCTAAGCCCAAGTCCTCTCCAAAGTGAGCAAAGCATGCCTCTAGGGGATCCTCAAACTTCTCTCCTTTCTTGGGTGCTTGTAATCTCTCAGGGTAAGGCGCTTTAGGTAAAAACGACCTAGGGAGATCCTTAATGATAGGTGTGGCTGTAGATGGCTCAGCATCTCTCTTTTCTTTGTTGCCACTTTCTTGCCCTTGTATAGGAGTTGATAAATTTCCCACCGCAAACTGTTCCTTTGGGTTAGGATCAGGTTGTCTGGGGAACTTTCTTTCATCTCCTTCACCCACGTAACTTGCAATTTGATCAATTTGACTCTCTAGCTCGGCGATCGCTTGGGTGTTTTCTATGGTTGCACTCATCACTTCACTCATAGATTGGCTAGTCGTTTTCATGAAATCATTGAAAGCATCCTCCAATGACTATGAAACCGACACTGGCACTTGAATGGGAGCTTGGTAAGTGGGTGATGGTGCTGGATAGGCATAACTTGGTATTGGTGGAGGAAATTCAGGAGGGTATTGATTGTGAGCATGATAAGGGGCTCCTCCCTGATTCATCAGTTGGTTCTGCTCCCATGAAAAATTAGAGTGGTTCCACCACCCTGGATTGTATGTTTCGGAGTAAGATCTATTTGATTCCCAACAACAGTCATTGAAAGCATTCATTTGTTCCAGGGGGTATTCGGCACAAGCCGACATTGATGGACAATTCTGTGCTAGATGCATGGGACTAGCACAGATGGAATAGCTATCAACATTGAATGTGTTGGCAGCATTGAGGAACGGGCCGGTCATTTTCATGTACTCCTTAATGGTGTCCTCTAAAGACTGTGAAACTGACGCTGGATTCATCCACATAATTTTTTTTAAACAAAAAAAATAACTAACTAGTAGAAAAATAAAATCATTTTAGACCAAAAATTTTCACAAACCAAATAATTCCTCGCTAACGGCGCCAAAAACTTGTTGTGAGTTTTAAATTACTCGCAAGCGCACGAGTCATTTGCAATATAGCGTTGTGCAAGTGCGAGGTCGAATCCACAGGGAATTGTGTTGTGAAAATGTATTTTTAATCTAAATTAACTCTATCTTAACCTAGTTCCGAATTGTGAATGATATTGCAAAAAAAATTAAAACTAAACTAAGTTGATTTTAAAGCTAATAATAAAAACACTAAGGTTTCTGAATCCACCCCACCGAAGTTAAGCATACATGTTCTAAAAATATAGCCTATCAAAACATTCAATGAATCCAACTATAAGACAAAAAAACAAAGAATATCCAAACTAAACCAAAAGCACCCAATGTATCTGCTCTTAACAAATCACAAAGGGAATCCAATTTAATCGAAAAGCATTCAATGTATCCATCAGATGAAACACAAAGAAAATCTAACAGACAATTTAAACTCAATCAATTATAAGATTAACTCAAATAATTGACAGAACATTTATACTAAAAAATGTCAGATTTGTACAAGCAAATCTGAACTACTACGCCAAACAACAGCGGGGCTTCATCTTCAACCTTAGCTGAAGAGTCTAGCCACTTATAATTATAAAACTATAATAAAAAGTTCTAAACATTTAAACTACAACAACTAAATATAAAGAAATAAATAAACAACTTTACATGGGAGAAATTCCACTCGCTGACGGGCGGCGCTTCCCCTCGTGGTAGCAATGCCTTCGGGATCCACCAGAATGCTAGCGGACATCCACCGGTAAACACCAAAGTGGCTTAGGAATTGTACCCTGAATGATGAAGCCAGATGGTGTTTATATAGGGGAAGACCCGGAGCAATATGGGTTGCAGATTCGATGTGGGATACTGCCCGTGTGCGCTCGATCGCAGTGTGGTACGATCGATCGTAGGTACGATCGATCGCATGTCTTGTGCGCACGATCTCATGTGCGCTCGATCGCATGTCTGCTACGATCGATCGCATGTCTGCTACGATCGATCGCAGATGCACTGAAATTCAAATATTTCAATGTGGGATGTTGACCACGCGCTCGTTCGTAGGCAGGTGCGCTCGATCGCATATCTCGTGTGATCGATCGCAATGTCTCCAGAAGCTTCACATCTCCTGAAATGCTTTATTTTCTCCACAAACCTGTAAAAATACACAAAATACAATAAAGACGTAAAATAAAGTGAAATACTACTAACTAAGAGCATAACAAATATAAGTTAAGGGTCTAAAATATGCAATATTTAAGACTCATCAAATACATATTTATAGGGCTTCTTGGCGGACTTAAAATGATTTGAAATCTATGTTCAGAGAAATCATGTCTTTGACAGGAAAATCATTTCTTTTCTTCTTGCTTTTGCTTTGCAGAAATGCTTTGGAAGATTCTTCAGCTTTTGCTTTTGCTTTTCAGAGATGCTTTGAATCTTCAGCTTTTGCTTTTTGCTTTTCAGAGATGCTTTGAATCTTCAGCTTTTGCTTTTGCTTTTCAGAGATACTTTGAATCTTCAACTTTGGCTTTTGCTTTTCAGAGATGCTTTGTCGGTCACCTGTTACTCTTTTTTTTATTTTTCAGAGATGCTCTGTCGGGCATCTTTTTTGCCTTTTTTTTTAAGAGAGATCAAATGCGTCATACGGGTCCTGAGCAAACTGTTCAGGAGTCTTGTTTATGTCATCATCTGGAGACTGGGTACTATCATCACTATTAGATAATTGAGACAGCTCTTCTAACAATTTTTTCTTCTTTTCTTGTTCTGATAATTTCTTAATTCCAGAAGAATTGAACTTGGTCGGTTTTGGTAATTTTTTGAATAACAAGGATTGTCAAAAAACTAATTTTTAATAACTTGGATGGTGGCCAGTGAGCAGTCATATTTTTCCCACCATTTAACTTTGAAGTTTCTTTTGATGGCCAAGATGTCTGAAGGGGTTCCTGTAATAACATAATCCCATGAAATAATCCATGGAATAGATAAAATTGCATGAAAAAGCATTTCATGAGAATATGTTTTTTTTTTTCAGTGGTGTTTTCTTTGAAATGTATGAGGGATTCTTTGATAGGAGGAGGCAGAATGGCTGGATCGCTGCCAAACAAAATCCACCAGTCGAAAAACCATACTGGAAGATCAATTTTGCATTTTTTTTCAAAAAATATGAACCATGAATGTGATTTGGGTCTAATGAAGAACATGTTGTCCCATGCCATTTGATAGCCATGATAATTATAGGTGGCAGACACAAATGTTATGGATAAGGCTTTTGGTTGGTAATGGTCTTTGATTTTTTCTGGGGAAACCACCTTGAGTATTTTGCATTTGGAGTAGGTAATAAAGTTGGGATTTGCTAGGTCTTTTGTATGTGTTATCTCTGCTGATTGAGAATCAATCAGTATCAGCTCATAGAATTTTTGGATTTTCTTTGAATCCTCAGGAATAAAGTGAAAACCTGCAGGGAAAATTTTGTTAGTATAAAGATAATCATTTATAATATCAGGATCATTTGTAGGTCTATCAAGGCTTGCACATCGGATATATTCCTGGTGAGGTTTTTGGATATATTGGCTGGGGTTTTGAGTGGGTAACATTTGTTGAGAAGATAATGTTTGGGCATAAGATAAGGGTAAAAGATTTGGGAATTCTTCAAGGGAGACAAATCTGTTTGGTCTTTGTGGGGTTCGTGGCTGAATTGGGATTTGGTTTTGATTTTGGTTTTGGCTCTTTGTGGCATAATCTGCCAGAGTTTGAGGTTTGTTTAAAGGTGATGGCACCTTCTGCTTCCCTTTTTGATTTGTACTCATGCTTTATCGCTCGTGTTTGAATTCTACAAAAATTCCCGTGTGAGGAAGTCAGGCAGAGAATTGTTCTCTCCTTTGATGTATTCAATATCAAAATCAAAGACACTCAATATTGCTTGCCATCTGGCAAATATTTGTTTAGAAATAAGATTTGAACATCTTTTTGTAAAATTTCTTTTGCTGATTTGCAATCTACTCATAATAAAAAGGTTTTATTATACAAATCATCTTGGAATTTGGAAATACATAAAACAATTGATAAAATCTCTTTTTTGATAGTAGAATAATTTTTTTGTGCTCCAAGCCATATGCCAGAATGGAATCAGACAATTTGTTCATTGGAGTTTTGAGGAAGGATCTGTTTGAGAATACCTCCATATTCTATATCAGAGGCATCTGTTTCAACGATGATTTTTGTCCGAGGATTAAGAATTCCTAAGCAAGGAAGACTCATAACCCTGGATTTAAGTAATCTGACCACATCAGTGTGTTGTTGTGACCATGGGATAGGATTCTTGCGAAGCCTTTTATATAAAGGTTCACAGATTTGTCTGAGCTGAGGAAAGAAGTCAGATATGTAGTTTAAATAGCCTAAAAACCTTTGTAATTGGGCCTTGTCTTTTATTTCATCGGGAATTTTTTTTGCAAATTCAATAGACCTATCAATAGGTTTGATAGTTCCTTGATAAATTACATGTCCTAAGAATCTAACTTTTGTTTGAAATAATTTCATTTTTGTCATGGATAAGACTAATCCATCAGTCTTGATGATTTGGAAAAATGTTTTCAAATGCTTAAAGTGTTGATCTATTGATTTTGAAAATATTAATATATCATCAATATATGTGATACTAAATTTAGAATAATCATTGGAGATATCGTTAATAATATTCTGGAATTTTGAAGGTGCGTTTTTTAGTCCAAAGGGCATTACATTCCATTCGTAATGACCAAATGGGACATTGAAAGCTATTTTGTATTTATCTTTTTCATTTATTTGTATTTGCCAAAATCCTGATTTTAAATCAAATTTGGAAAATATAGTTGCATCATATAATCTGTTGAGAAGATCCCTTTTATTATGTATTGGATACCTAATCCATTGCAGGACTTTATTGAGTGGTTTGTAATTGATGATGAGTCTTGGAGCTCCTCTTTCGAGTTCAGCTTGTTTTTTAACATAAAAGGCAGAGCAGCTCCAGGGGGATTTGCTCGGTCTAATAAGACCTTTACCCAAAAGGGTTTTGATTTCTTCTTGGAAATATTTTAATAATTCTTGATTCATCTGTATAGGTCTGGACTTAGATAGAATATTCTTCTCATCAAAGCCTGGTTCATATGGCAAAGAAACTATATGTCTTTTTCGTTTCCAAAAAGCATTGGGAAGATCAGTACAAATTTTCTTTTTGAATAATTCTTCAAGTTCTTTAATCTGGGATTGGATTTGTGATTGTTGAATCTGTTGTTCGATTTTTTGATAATTTATTTCTTCTTTGAGGAAGTTTATATGAGCCTTTTTACTCTGCATTAAATTTATTTGTTTGCTCAGAGTATTATTTTGGAGTAAATTTAATTCTCTGGTGTCAACAGGTTGTAAGAATGGAAAGAATAAGTTTTGTCCTAAAATATTAGTTTTTATTCCTTGATGGTTGACATAGAAAGGATAGATTTGGGTTAGGAAGGGTGTTCCCAAAATAATGTTTTAATGTATATTTTTGACCAGGAAAAAATGAACCTTTAAACAATATCATTCATTACATATATAAGAGTTTGTGATTTTGTATTCTACATTTAATTTTGAACCACTGGCAGTGTTTAACCTTTCAGTGGTTTTTTCATAATATTTTGTAGGTATAAGACCTTCTTTGATGCAGTTTTGGTCAGCACTGGAATCGACAAAGGCTGAGGTGTTGAGATGGTATTCTTTGTTAATAACAATAGAAATTTTGATGTACCATTTCTAGTAATGCATCCTTTCTAGTGAATTAACAAAACCATCTTTGGATTCATCATTAATATTGATTAGGTTATGGTAGGTGGAAGTTTTAGGAACTTCGGTTTTATTGACTTGTGCCGTAATTGATTCTTTCAAGTTATTGATTTCTAAATTGATCATTTTTGCTTTTAATTCAATAGTATCTTTTTGAATTTCTTTGATTTGTTCTTTTATCGAATTTACTTCTGTTTGTAAATCTTGGGTAGTTGCTACTTTGGTTTTTTTGGAATCGTTTTTCAAAAATTCTTTCAAGACTATATGGCTCAGGTTTCTTGGTTTTATTTTCTTCATGGATAGGATCTCTTAATTTTATCAAATAATCTCTTTTTATTACTGGGTCATCTATTTTGTCTATTATGTCTAAAAGAAATTCTTTTTTCGAGGTGATCATATTAACAGATTTGCAAAAGCAGAGGCCATCTTCACAATCACATTGTGAGTCAATGGACTCCTCAGAATCTGTATTTTCTTGAATCGCATAAATGACCTCCTCATTATCAGAAAATGAATCTTCATTTTCTGATTGGGAGTCATTTATCATGATCTTGGTTAATTGTTGTTTCATATACTCTTCGATATCTAATTCATTGATTTTTTGTTTGACTCTACAATTCTTTGCCCAATGTCCAAGCCTTCCACACTTGAAGCAAGCTTTTGATGGGCTTTGAGTTTTATTCTTCCTAGGCTTTTTGTTATAATTTTTTGATGTAGGGAAAGTCTTTGTAGGCTTTTTATAATTTCGTTTCTTGAAAAATTTTCTTTTCCTTTTGTTTATAGCAGAATGGGCTCTTAGGGTTTCATAGCCATATTGGCTATAAAATGATCCTAATTCTTTTCTGTTTTAGCTTAATTCTGATTTCATTTTTTATTTTAATTTGAGATCGGTGCATATAGCTAATCCTTCGTTATTCACAAAGTTGATTAGATCACCATAGGTGAGGTTATCATATGGTATAGATCCATTATTCTGATTTCTTATCCTTCTTCTCACTTTTTCTGCAAATAATTTCGGAAGTCTGGATATAAATCTTTCTTTCCAATATGAATTATTGTAGTCTTTTCTAGTAAAGACTTTGGAAAGAAAAACATCTCTATACCATCTAAAGTCTTGTAAAGTTGAACAGGTTAAATTTGAAAGTATTTCTGAATTTCTTTCTCGAAATTTTTCTAGGTCTCCTATGAAGTGTTTGGTGATGGCAAATATGAGAGTTTCAATAGCATTTTCTTGGTATACTGGTATAGTCCTAGAAGTTGTATTCCCAGTTTCAGGATCTTGAAATGTTTGGGTTGTGTAAGTTTGAATTACGGCTTCAAGAACATCATGAAGATCTTGATCTGATAAGTAATCATCCGACCATCCTCTTAATGCACCAGCGAAATCGGCAGTAATGATGTAAGCAATTTTCTTATCAGAATTATCAAGTTTTGTTTTGTAGGCCGTAGCTGCTATTGTCATTTCTTAGAGTATATTCAATATTTGATGTTCACTTTGACCATCAATATTCCACTCACAAATAGAACTGTCATCATATTTTGATCTTGCATCATTAGGGACATCTTCATATTGAAGATCAGGGGGTGTAGGTCTTGGGTAGTAATTCCTAGTTTGTGGTAGTGGTGCGTTTCTAAAATTTCTTCTATAAATCTTGTTAATCTCACTCGGTCTTGAAGTATTAACAGAATCTTTTATTTCATTGATAATATCTTGTTCTATTATATTAATATTGTTTTAAGGTCCTTCTATTTGGTTATTAATTGTTAATACTTTTAATTTATCGTCTATTTCTCGTAATAAATCTTTATTGGTATCATTTTTAAGTCTTATTAAGTTTTCTCGATCAATATTGGGTGGAATGAAAATTGGTTTTGACAGTTGGGGTGTGATAGGTTTTTGAATAGGCGTAGTGAATTCTCTCCCGGGGGCTTTTGGAGTTGGTGTACTAATCTTTTGGTCAATTGAGTTTATGGTAGTAGACATGGACTCTACTTGAGTAGACAAAGTATGTAGGTTTTGGTTAGTATAGTTGTTTTGGGAGTAAATATTCTTTATGTCTTTAAACTTAACTTCTCGATCATCAGCGCCAGATCCTTGTTTAAAGGGAGAGGCTATGATCTGAGTTTGTAAATGGGGAATTTTGACAGTAATCTCTTGTAAAGGGGGATGTACAGATAAAGATGTTTGGTTACTAGTTGTTGTCCACAATTGTTCTAACTGTTGGATAACATCTATTTCTTTGGTGTTTTCTAAATCAGGATGATTTTTTGTAAAAGGATTATAAATTTAATTATTAAATGTATATATTTCAAAGAAGTCAAAGAAATACATATTACTTTGTATTTCTTTCATATGATTGTACCATTCTTCTCTAATTTGATATCTTGATGCTTCATAAAGTTTGCCATAAACCAATCCGATTTTGCTTTATTTGCTTCAGATAAGAAATCATTTTTCAGTTTAATTTTGTCAATTTCAAAATCTGAACTCATGATGACATTTAGTTCATCATATACATACATATTAGACTTAGTAGGAGAAGGGTCTCTTAAAGCCTGTTTGGAGGATTTTGCTATTGGAGATTGATCAACAGCTGATTTGAAGGAATTAGTTTCTGTATAAAAGCTTTTGGGAATTATAGGATCGAAACTTACTCCTACAAGGTTTAGAGAGTTTCTAGAAGAAGAAACGTCAAAGTTATTCCTCGGGGGAATAATTTGGGGGTCTTCATATGATGGAGATCTAAATTTTCTAGAACTAGATATTCTGGAAATATGAGGAGGATGAAGAGGTGTATTAGGTGCAAACCTAATAACAACACTTCCATATCTGTTTTCTTCAATTTGGGAAACATTGGTATTAACAATGTTTCTTGGAGGGCATAATTCATCAAATTTTCAACAGTCAGAGATTGTAATTTGATCCCATTTCAAAAGTTTGGGGGTTATAGTATTGGCATGAAAAGTGTTTGCCTCTAATAATAGAGTTTCTCCTGGCTTGGTTTGAAGAAGGGCTTTGGGATTAACTTTAGTTGTCATGACTTTATAAAAGACCTTAAATATCAATATTAGATTTTTTGTTTCAGTTTTGATGTCCAGACCTTTTAATTGGATATCTAAGGTTAATGTGTCAAGAATATTAGGATCATGCAAGTCTATGGTGAAATTTGGATAACAGTTGAAATAAACTGGTCCATTATGTAAATTTGATTGTATCAATGATAACAGTGAGTTTGAAAAGTTAAGATGCCTAGCATCTCTAAGCATCATCATAACAGGAGTATCTATGCCTAATCGATATAAAGGTTTGATAGCTACTTGGACCAATCCTAAGTGTAAATATCTAAATCCTTCTTGTTTGTGTTTTTGGATTGCTGATAAAGAAAGTAATTTAATACTCTCATTTTTGTTTTTGATGGAATAAGTTTGTTCTGTTGTCTTAATTGAATAATCAGTTTTGAAATCAAATGTTCCTATTTGATATATCCTATTTATATTTTGCTTGGGTATATGCCAGTTGAGTAGATCTTGCTCAATCTTGGCAATATTGACTTCTTGACTGTTCATGGGACTACTGGCACTTTGACTCATGTGGTCATCTAATTGATTATCATACCTTGGAGGGGATGATGTGTTTGAACCAGACACGGACGAATCATCGCCCTGCCGGCGTCTCCTAAAAAGTCTATTCATAATCTATAAATGTTACTGTAGACAAAACACGAAGATGATAAACAGTGAAGGTTTCCTGCCGGGACCACCTACCGGGACCACCCTAAACCTGGGCTGACCAACGGTTTTACACGGGTTGACCAATGGCCTTACACAAAAACCAGACACCGTAGAACAGCAGATAAAAATAACAGCAACACAAGAAAGAGTATGAACAAGACAATCTAAGAGAACAATACTTCCATCTCTGTTTTCTTCAATTTGGGAAACATTGGTATTAACAATGTTTCTTATAGGGCATAATTCATCAAATTTCCAACAGTCAGGGATCATAATTTGATCCCATTTCAAAAGTTTGGGGGTTATAGTATTGGCATGAAAAGTGTTTGCCTCTAATAATAGAGTTTCTCCTGGCTTGGTTTGAAGAAGGGCTTTGGGATTAACTTTAGTTGTCATGACTTTATAAAAGACCTTAAATATCAATATTAGATTTTTTGTTTCAGTTTTGATGTCCAGACCTTTTAATTGGATATCTAAGGTTAATGTGTCAAGAATATTAGGATCATGCAAGTCTATGGTGAAATTTGGATAACAGTTGAAATAAACTGGTCCATTATGTAAATTTGATTGTATCAATGATAACAGTGAGTTTGAAAAGTTAAGATGCCTAGCATCTCTAAGCATCATCATAACAGGAGTATCTATGCCTAATCGATATAAAGGTTTGATAGCTACTTGGACCAATCCTAAGTGTAAATATCTAAATCCTTCTTGTTTGTGTTTTTGGATTGCTGATAAAGAAAGTAATTTAATACTCTCATTTTCGTTTTTGATGGAATAAGTTTGTTCTGTTGTCTTAATTGAATAATCAGTTTTGAAATCAAATGTTCCTATTTGATATATCCTATTTATATTTTGCTTGGGTATATGCCAGTTGAGTAGATCTTGCTCAATCTTGGCAATATTGACTTCTTGACTGTTCATGGGACTACTGGCACTTTGACTCATGTGGTCATCTAATTGATTATCATACCTTGGAGGGGATGATGTGTTTGAACCAGACACGGACGAATCATCGCCCTGCCGGCGTCTCCTAAAAAGTCTATTCATAATCTATAAATGTTACTGTAGACAAAACACGAAGATGATAAACAGTGAAGGTTTCCTGCCGGGACCACCTACCGGGACCACCCTAAACCTGGGCTGACCAACGGTTTTACACGGGTTGACCAATGGCCTTACACAAAAACCAGACACCGTAGAACAGCAGATAAAAATAACAGCAACACAAGAAAGAGTATGAACAAGACAATCTAAGAGAACAATACTTCCATCTCTGTTTTCTTCAATTTGGGAAACATTGGTATTAACAATGTTTCTTATAGGGCATAATTCATCAAATTTCCAACAGTCAGGGATCATAATTTGATCCCATTTCAAAAGTTTGGGGGTTATAGTATTGGCATGAAAAGTGTTTGCCTCTAATAATAGAGTTTCTCCTGGCTTGGTTTGAAGAAGGGCTTTGGGATTAACTTTAGTTGTCATGACTTTATAAAAGACCTTAAATATCAATATTAGATTTTTTGTTTCAGTTTTGATGTCCAGACCTTTTAATTGGATATCTAAGGTTAATGTGTCAAGAATATTAGGATCATGCAAGTCTATGGTGAAATTTGGATAACAGTTGAAATAAACTGGTCCATTATGTAAATTTGATTGTATCAATGATAACAGTGAGTTTGAAAAGTTAAGATGCCTAGCATCTCTAAGCATCATCATAACAGGAGTATCTATGCCTAATCGATATAAAGGTTTGATAGCTACTTGGACCAATCCTAAGTGTAAATATCTAAATCCTTCTTGTTTGTGTTTTTGGATTGCTGATAAAGAAAGTAATTTAATACTCTCATTTTCGTTTTTGATGGAATAAGTTTGTTCTGTTGTCTTAATTGAATAATCAGTTTTGAAATCAAATGTTCCTATTTGATATATCCTATTTATATTTTGCTTGGGTATATGCCAGTTGAGTAGATCTTGCTCAATCTTGGCAATATTGACTTCTTGACTGTTCATGGGACTATTGGCACTTTGACTCATGTGGTCATCTAATTGATTAATTTGTTGTTTAGTTAATACCCAATAGTATATCTTAATCCCCCGTTTTAAGATTAATCACATATAAATGCAATATTATTCCTCGACTATTTATAATCTATTGAAATGAAAGTGTTGCCTTAAATAAATGTTTAAGTACTTATTTTAGTTAGAAGAGTGATTGAGATCAATAAAATTATGATCATATAAGAAAATATATAGATAAAAGGGAAATATAATTGAAAAATCATGAGAAACATATTGTATTTGTAACATTAGAATTATCGTTGTTTTAAATAATAGTAAGAGTTTAATGCATGGGAACTCTTTAATAAGACAATGATTAAAACTTATGAGACTTTGTGTTGGGATAAAACTTATTTGAATTTGAAATTAACAATAGAATTTTTTTTGATAAATATTTGATATTATGGTCTTATAGTAGTGTCAGATAAAATATATTCAAATTGAAAATTTTAAACATGAGACTTACTCATAAAATTTAACATTTTTCTTTTTCACTCTTAAAACATTTTTATTTTATTTGAACGGATAGTCTTCAAATATGTTAATATTAATAACTATATTATTAATGGTAGATTGAATATCAAGTACGATCCAACGAACCCATCTAAAAAAAGAACAAAAAGCATTATCAAGTATATTATTACTTATTGGGTTGGATTCTCATACAATAAATATTAGTAATTGGCAGAAAAAAAATTGAAAAGATAGTAGTGACTTTAAAAAAAGTACCCAAATGGTGTTAGTCCTTGTTGATGTATTTGCTTCCCAAGATGTTAACAAGGGCTCGACACCAAATACCAAATAGTAGGAAAGTAGTTGTGAGAAGATATTAATTTTTTTCACCACAATATATTAGTTTGGTTCAATGTCAACTAGTAGAAATATTTAAAGAAAAACTAACCCATCTTAAATTTGATATTGACTATAATATGGATAATTTATTATCATTTTAAAAATAATTGAACTTACATTAAAATTAAATTCACTATATTGATAACAAAGATGATAAGAAAAAAATCAAGAAAAATACTTGTAAAAAATGTTGTGTAGTCAAAATAAAAGTGGGTTTTAGACTTTCGTACTAAAATTACCATATGACTCATTGCTCAGTTAATGCTTATACTCACACACAATAGACGTGCATCAGACATTTGAAAGCAACAAAAACAAAATCCACTTAAGCATGTTCACAAATTTCACCAAATATTGTGAATGCGTTATTTTTTTTTGAACATGCTATTATTATACTATAAGAAGTAATTAACTAACTAATATGCATGTAAAACTACAACTCTTAAGTGTAAAAGAGAGAGAGGTTGAAATGAGCCCATGATCCTTTATCAAGATTTAGTGAGTCCAGCCATGATCCTTCATGATCGAATGCACTTTTGTATCAATATATACTTTATAATGAAATAAAACTTGATGGAAATAATACTTTTTCATATTATCTCAAAGAATATGGCATTATTATAAGGAGAAATGGAGAACTAAAATGAAGAATGATAGCAAAAGGTTGTAATTACAATAGTAAAATGCAAAGGAATAGGAAAAGATTAGATGATAATTTTTTTTTAAAGTTTTAATAGGACACGTTTGAGTACATACTAGTGTTTTCAAAGGCGAAGGCGTTGGGGCGTAAGCTTTTTGAATATGTTGGGGCATTTCAAAATTTTAATAAAATAATATTAATTAATTATAATAATAAAAATAATTAATTTAAATTAAAATAATTTAAATTTGAATTTGATGTAGTTGAAGATTTGAGTTTAACCTTAGCGCACCAAGGAGGAAAGAAGAACAATGTCTTCAACACTTTTCTTCTGGGTGCACCCTAGAATGGAAAAGAAAACAATGTTTCTTACCCCAAATATAGAACACCAACCCGCAGGTTGCAAAGATAACACTTCGCAGAGTTTTGAGAGAAATTCTCTTAATAACTCTATTGATCAAAGTTCTGAAAAATAAAATAATGAGATCACCTATTTACAGTTATAGGAAAATCATATTCCTTGTAAAAGAAATAAATCTAGTTTTAGTAGAAAAGTAAACATAGAGTCCTAGTAGAAAAGTAAATATAATCCTTGTTGAGAAAAGAAACCTAATCCTAATAAAGAAAATAGTTTTAGAGAAATTAAAGTTAATCATAATAAGGAAAGGAAAACAAAATAAAATACTAATTATTATGCCCTACATCAGTCTCCCCTTCTTGAAAACAACTCGTCCTCGAGTTAGGTTCTGTCCCCTTTTTGGTGGAAAATATTCAAAAATGTCCGCCACATTGAACGTCGAAGAAATTGCTAGGTCTTTCGGAAGATTAACAACATAGACATTATCATTTATCTTCTTAAGAACTTTGCAAGATTCAAACTTCTTGTTTCGTAGTTTTCCCGATGTTCCATTCGGTAGTCGCCCCTTGTGTAGATACACCATCACAAGATCTCCCTCTCGAAAAACTTTTGATCTCCGACCCTTATCTGCCTTCTCCTTATACTTAGCATAAGCATCCTCGAGAAATTAAAGCTAATTCTAATAACGAAAGGAAAACAAAATAAAATACTAATTATTATATCCTACATCAAAATTTAAATTAACTAATTTTTAGCAAAGTTTAATACTTTTACTAACTCTCTAGAGCATGATAATTAAAATTTTATAAATATTAATATATATTTATATATAAATTATATGGAGTATAACTTATATTTTTATATTGTTGTAACTTGTAAGTGATTAATTAAATAGTTTGTAATTATTACTAAACTAGATAATATGTAATATATATTTATGAAGTGTGATGATATTATAACAAGAACACTAGCTTAGTGGTTATGACCTATAAATGTGATGATATCATAACAAGAACACTAGCTTAGTGGTTATGACCAGTGTTTTAAAAAACCAATTTGGGGCGCGCCCGGGTCGCGCCCACGGGCGAAATCCGGGGAAAACGCCCGCGGGCGTGATTGTTGGGGCGTTTTTTTTTTTTTTTTGTCGCGACATCCAAAACGACGTCGTTTTGGTCAGTTACTAATAATTCATCTTCCCTGGCGGCTCGGCTCGAACTCAGGACCAAATATGTCATAATTATAAACCTTACCACTGAGCTAACGCTGTTAATTTGATATTATTACACTTCATAAATATATAATACTTCTTATCTAGTTTAATAATAATTACAAACTATTTAATTAATCACTTACAAATTACAACAATATAGAAATATAAGTTATACTTCATATAATTTATATATAAATATATATTAATATTTATAAAATTATAATTATCAGACTATAATGAGTTAGTAACGTATTAAATTTTAATAAAATTAATTAAAAATTAAATTGTTTTTATTTTACTATTCTAATTAATTAATTAATATTATTTTATTAAAAATTCAAAACATCCCAAAAGATTCAAAAGACTTACCTGGATTTTCAGTCTTTTAGGTTAGAATTTTAAATTTTCAACATTTTGATTGGACGTCATTACAAATAGAACCATATGTTGAATGGATGCATATGCAACAAATAATAATATACCTATAATATCATATGTGATTAAAATTTTCATCAAATTGTTTGATATTTGTGTAAAAATATTTTGATAAATATTCATTCATAGGTATTAAGTTAGTAAAGTTTATTGATAATTAATTAATTAATATTATTTCAATTTTTTAATATTTTTATAATTTAATTAATATTATTTTACCAAAACGCCCCAATGTTTCAAAAGGCTTACGCCCCAACGCCTCGGGGCTTACGCCTCGCCTCATTGAGGCAAAACGCCTCGCCCAACGCCCTCGCCTCTGAAAACACTGGTTATGACTAATGAAACTCATTAGGTTATGAGTTTAAGCTTTTAACTTGCATTTTTTCTAAATTTTAATGTTTTTAAAAAACCTTCACGAGGCGTAAGCCCGGGCACTTAGGGTATACACACGATCTGGGAAAGAAACACCTAACTTCAGACACCTCGGGGCATTTTTGCCTCGCCTTGAGCGAGCCCTAGGAACGCTTATGAAAATACTGGTGCATACAAAGCTTAGAAAGCAAAATTCTATAACCAAGATGAAGCATACAATCTAAAAAGGTAGGAATAACTACAACAAAATAAATAAATAGCCAAAATTAATACTGAAGAATTGTACATGTAAACTTCAACTAAATAAAACCCATTACTCAGTGTCAAAAGAGAAACAAACACTTGGAAGCAGAAGTGGCAGAAAAGAGAAAGAGACTTATTCAAAATTCAATTCCATAAACATATACATATTATATAGAGAAAGATAGAGAATATCGAGAAATGTACACTTGCAAAATTGAAGCGAGACTATGATGTGAAAATGAGAAGAATTAGTAAATAGAAATGTTGGAGTGGGATTGTGGTTTGATCATTTAATTCGATAAGAAATTTTGAGAGAGTTAGCCGATAGAATCTTCAAGTTCCATTTAAATTATAAAAATATTTTTTTATAGTTTAAGATAAAATTAAATATCCATTTTTCTGAATTTATTATTATCTTTCATGAATGAGATAACAATAAACTCAAACTTTTAACTTGCATTTTTTCTAATTTTTAATGTTTTAAAAAAACCTTCATCGGGCATAAGCCCGAGCACCCGGGGCGTACGCACGATTCGGGAAAGAAACGCCTAACTTTAGGTGCCCTGGGATGTTTTTGCCTCACCTTGAGCGAGCCTTAGGAACGCCTATGAAAACACTGGTCATACAGAGCTTAGAAAGCAAAATTCTATAACCAAGATGAAGCATACAATCTAGGAAGGTAGGAATAACTACAACAAAATAAATAATAAAAAAAAGTAAATAAAGAGCCAAAATTAATACTGAAGAATTGTACATGTAAACTTTAACTAAATAAAATCCATTACTCAGTGTCAAAGAGAAACAAACACTTTGGAAGTAGAAGTGGCAGAAAAGAGAAATAGGCTTATTCAAAATTCAATTCAATAAACATATACATATCGTATAGAGAAAGATAGAGAATATCTGGAAGCGTACACTTACAAAATTGAAGCGAGACTATGATGTAAAAATGAGAAGAATTAGCAAATAGAAATGTTAGAGTGGGATTGTAGTTTGATCATTTAATTCGGGAAGAAATTTTGAGAGAGTTAGTCGATAGAATCTTCAAGTTCCATTTAAATCATAAAAATATTTTTGCATAGTTTAAGATAAAATTAAATATCCATTTGTCTAAGTTTACAGTTATCTTTCATGAATGAGATAAATTAAGAGATAGTTAGTTTCAAATTAAAAATTATTTTTTGAAAATTATAGATAAACCAAATAATTGCTTAATTGAAAAAAAAAAACGTCTATGTCATTGCTTATGTGGCGCATTTGAACTGTTATACTTATATATATATATATATATATATATATATAATATTTCTTTGTAAAAAAATTATAAAACATATTTTTGATGATAGAATTTATGGTAAATTACATTAACTTGCTTGAGATTAGTCTATAGTTACATTTACCTCATCTAGTTTGTAAATCATATATTTACCTACATGTCATTATCCTTCCATTAGTCGTCCGTTAGTTATTTATTCAAAATCCAGTCAAATTTTATTCCAACTTGTCAAAACTTATTAGAAACCTGGCTTTACCGTTAATAATTTCAAAATTCAGTCAAAGTTTGGATGCTACTTGGGTAAAATGTTTGATTAGATTTTGAAATTATTAAGGATAAAGTTGGGTTTTTAATAAGTTTTGATGAGTTGAGATAAGGTTTGACCAGATTTTGAATAATTGACTAACGAAAAGCTAATGTAAGTGTACATTTTAAAAACTATATGAGATAAGTGTAACAATCGATTAATCTCTCGTAGATTAATGTAATTTACCATAAATTTTATATTTTTAATGACAAAACACCTATTTTAATAGTAAAATTAATTTTGTTTGCTTTTATCAAAAATATTTTTTATTTCTACTATAAAATATATAGGTAAGACAAATTATTATTTTTTTTTCTCTTAAGGCATCCTAAACTCCACATATAGTACGAGAGATTTGAATCCTCTCCATTTGAGAATTAAAATAGAGATCAAGTTTATGATGATACTGAATGTTATAATGATAAATTTGGATTTGGATTTTATTTTTTTGATAATGTGACATTTAATCTAATAATTAATTTAACTTAGGAAGGTTCAAATAAAAAAAAAACTGTTTATTTGCATTTGAAGATCTGTTTATTTCTTGTATACTAGAGACTTTTAACGTTAAAATAGAAATAAGGTCTAAGTAAAATATATGGAGATCAATCCCCCAAGTGTCTGGGTGGTGTAGTTGGTTCTCACGCTAGTCTCACACGCTAGAGGTTCCGGATTCGAAGCCGGGCTCAGACAATTTTTACTTTGTTCCATTCCTCAACAACTTGCTAGTGTAGACAAGGTGAGGGACGATTACGAACCTTCATATATCGGTTTTCTTTTTGAACCAATTTTGGTCCAACTATGATATTCACCAGGCAGAGCCGTTTTCTCCGTTAAACGCCTCTATCACAACATTTCACGCAAAAACAAATCAATTGATTGCATAATATCCCATTTTTCTCTCGCTGCCGAATTACCTCTTCGTTAGTGTTTTGTGCAATCTCTTCTTCAGCACTCGTCTCCTTATCGCAGCCATCAGTTTCGTTTCTAGGGTTTCTAAGAGAGAGCTGAGAGATTCAGGTATTGATGGATTGGGGAAACGTAACGGCAGAGGATCTGATCGACGCGCTCCGTGAGGTGGACTGGTCATCACCACCGCGCCCTCTCTCAGAGTTCTTCTCCAGATTCACCGTTCCTCGATCCTCCGCCAAATGGAACAGCCGCCTCAAGTGCAATTTCTACTAGTACGATCCTTCCATTTATGTTATTTCTTTACCGTTTCACTTTGTTTTCGCTGTTTTATCTCTTGCTAGATCGTTATATATAAGCAAATGTTTGTGAAGTTTCGTTATTTGGATTTGATCGTGGGATTTTCTTTGGAGTTTGAATCGGTTTCGCTCATGATCGTCGATTGCTTTCTTTGTTTGGTTTACCTGTGGATTATACAATTTTTGTGATCTTATGAAAGTTTGTTTTTACATTTCGCATAGAATTTATTATTCGAGACTTAAATAGTTCAGGTTGCGGGAAAGAGGATTGTTTTCTCACAGATTTTTTTTTCAGGCAGAGATGTTTGATTTTCTCTGAGTTAGCAATTTGCTTTTTCTGATGAACAAACTGTGTGTCAAGCTTTAGTGCTAGTAAACGAGAGGTGAAAACTGGAAAACTAGATTTTCAACTCTTAAATCTTTTTTTATTAGTATTTTCAACTCTTAATAATAACTCTAAGAATCAACATTATATGCTATCCTGTGTTCCTATATTTTCTTTTCTATTAAATGGAGTTTTTTTTTTTTTTTAAATTCTTTATTAGGTTTAATGGCTTGTAAACCTAATCGTTGCCTATTTTTTGCAGCTATCGGACTAACTACTTCATCATGATCCTTCTCATTCTTGGTAAATGGACGAAGCAGCTTTAATTTAGTTTCTTTTATTTTATATGATATTATGATGTAATTATGATTATAATGTTTGGTTATCAACTACAGGATTGGGTTTTCTTAGGAGGCCACTTGCTATTGTAGCTGCATTTTTAACAGCACTTAGCATTGCATTTCTGAATGACAGGTAAGATGCTTTATCATGTTCTGTTTGACCTCTTCTCCCCTTTGTAACTAGCAAAAAATTTAATTTATCTTTGAGAAGTATCTTTCAGAAAAATCTTTTCAGCATGATATATACTTTGGTTGTGGCTCTGCACGGCACAGTAAGAGTTTGTAACTAGCAGGAAATATAATTTGTCTTTCAGAAGTATCTTTCAGACAAACCTTTTCAACATTGTATATAGTATATACTTTGGTTATGGCTTTGCATGGCACAGTAAGAGTTCGTGGACATGGATTTAAGGTTTTGAAACCATCTTATTTCTTAGCTTTTGAGTAGGAGATATGGAAAATTATGTTTATTGATATATCTAAGAGATGTGGTAATCGAAGAGATTTTGGAGTCTCCTTTGTGCTTTTATGTTCCAAAATAGGTGGAAGTTCAACCATGTGGTTTTACAGCATTCAAGCTACCGTAATAACAAGGGTCTCAATGTTCAAAATACGGAGCACTTAAGAGTTTGTGCTAATTTTTGTTGAAGTGTTAGCATAAAAGCATGTTTGATGATTGTTATAGCTTATGGGTTTTGATCAAGCACATGTAAAGGGTGGACAGAAAGGTGTTTCTTAAGTAATGAGATTTTCTATTCTTTCATGATTTGACTTTTAACCACCATCAATTTTTTGATAGAACTTTTCCTTCAATTCTTTCCAATTATGCAATGTTTCACTTGTTTTCCATGATTATTTTTCTTAGTTGCTTGTAATTTATGGCTCTCAGTTTCTTACTATTGGAATAGGGGCATGGTTGACAAGTTGTGCGGAAGTGGGTGTGGGTCTAAATAACAATTTTTTAAATGTAGATTAACATCCTTACGCTCAAATTGTATCTTGCATCTCTGTAAATATGAGGATTTTTAGAAGTAGCTCACCTGCAAAATGATGTAATTTTTGGAATTAAGAAAATGATGTAATTTTTATCAGATATATTTTTCACATACTTTTTGTTTGATGCAATGAAGTACATGGAGAAATTTTCGGTCAGTTTTGGAAAGCAATTTTTTTTTTTTTTAACTCCTCTCCTTATATGGTGGTAAAAAGATGCATGTATTTGTTTCTCATTTGCAATGGTTCTGACTTAGGTGATAAAGGGCTGGGTTAAGACTGGTTTATGGTCCGTCTTACTTTTGAAAAAGAGAAATGCCTTATCATCCAGTCAGTAAAGTGCTGTAACTTTACATATCTACTCTTAAGAATTGTTTTGTACAGCTTTGCAGGTACTTTCAGTGAGAAGGTGACAAGAACTGTGAGACAATTTTCTCCACATTTAGCAGCAAAGATGAGGCCACCTTTGACGTATGTTTATTTCCCCATTGTTCTGCACGTTAGGCATTTAATTTGGTTTGTTTGTTAACTATTTTATTATTGCCAGGCCTGTCATTCGTGGACGTCCTTCAGTTAAAAGAACAATTCACATATGTGGTCGTCCTCGCTGGGTGTTTGTCATGATATTCTCATCTGGTATTTAATAACTTTACAGCGATGCCCTTTTATTTTCTCTTCCCTTCCTCTGTTATTCAAATTAAGGTAGTCTAATTTGTGATCCAAAATATTACAAAATGTTGACTGATTAATTGTTTCTCCTATCACTTCTTCTTTGTGTAGTGGGCTTCATCCTTTGGTATGTTTCCTCTGGTCTCTTGACTGTTTTGTGGGCCCTTGCCATTGGACTTCTTGGTATGCTACTCTTCACATTTTTCACACTTATTCTTAGCATTTTATGTTGTTTCTAGTTGACCCTCTATCTATCTCTCTTTCTAGCCACAATCCTCCATGCAAGCTTTAGAACACCTAACTTGAAAGCACGTCTGAACACATTCCGAGAGGAATTTCGTGCAGTTTGGCGCAACTATAGTGAGCTGTAGGTCATGTGGAGTTTCATGATGTGAGTAAAATCTGCATTGACTCTTATATTAGACTTTGTTCTTATTATTTCTATGAGCTTCCTTATGTAATTCTAATTTTTCTTAATGTTAACTGTGATTACAAGCTTCTTGTGACTTGCTGTTGAGTTTACTGCCCTGTTGATCATGTAGTGCTTTTCGAGTTCTAACTTGTTGATATGTTTATCTATTTAAATGCCTATGAGATTTAGCTCGAAGCTTAAGGGTTCCCTAAAGCTTAGTGCCAATATTTTCTCTGACACTCTGCACTGGCATATGAGAGAGAGTAAGATAGAGAGACTCATTGGTTCCTGTAGAGCTTCTGTTGTGCTTGTAATGTTACCATCATATAGTGTAGTATCTGCTGTACAGTATGGTTACTTTTACTTTTGGTTTAAATTTGATTGTCAACTTTTTATTGTCTTTTAAAGCAATTTGAGGTAGAGGCTGGGTACTTGAGTGGCATCTCCAATATTTGAAGATCCTTCCTGGCTCCTGCAGAGTTTTTTTTAGAGAAAATTGTAGGAACTTCAAGAAAGAATGACAAGAACTACCCTCAACCCTCCCCCAACAAAAAGAAAACAAGGGGAAGGAAAGAGTTTCTCAAAATACATTTCAATTACATTGTTAGGAAATCCATTTGAGAGGTGGAGTGGGATACTTGTTACTGGAGTTGCATACACTACATTGGGATAAGATGTTGTTTAGTATTAGAAGGGGCGTTGCTAATTTAATAAATGGAATTCGAAATTTCTGAGTAACTTGTAAACATTGGTGGTTTTGCATTAGTAGTTTTCCTTTCTTTCTTTCTTCTTTTGCATGTATCCCTGTGTCAACTAAAAGGGCCTGTGGTTGTTTGTTCTGAAGTAGTTTGGTTGAGTGGACTTTATTTCTTGTTTTGTTGATGCCGGCTTACATCATTCTGGTCTCCTTTTTAGATGTGGTCTTTTTGATGATGACTTTTATTATCCTGGATTTTATATCTTTTAGATATTTTATAATTTTATCAGTGTATCTGAGGACATTGGATACAATATTTTTCCATCTTAATGTTGCATGCTTGTTTTCGACTTTTTTCGTGGATTGGAAACCATGGATTTGTCATTGTGGTGGCCGGAAGTAAATGCAGTGCCAACAGTGTGCTTTGTTCTTAAATGTCTTTTTATCTACCTCCTTATTTTCCTTTTCCTTATTTCACTTTCTTGGAAAATAAATATTTTTTTTTTGCTTTGGTCTGCACTTTGTATGACTCAGGCATCTAATTGAATGCTGTCCAAATGTACTGATATGCGTATGTTCTTGGATTACGTGAAGGAGGCCATGTCAATAAATATTATCATCTGTTGTTAGGGTGGCAATATTGCCAGAGCGCAAAATGTTTGGGCCAGAGTATTTTGAATGTGATTGTACAAAACTGTCGCTTTCATTTATTGAGGTTTTTTTTTAATATTTGTTTCTTTCCAAGACAGTTACCATTGATTACCTCCCAAAAAGGAAAATCAATCAAACCAAATCACCATTCCTTTTTTCATTTCTCTAGTTTCTCTTCAAAAAATTATGGCTGTTTCCTCTCAGTTTTTTTCTCTTCTCTACTGCTCGCACCAGACTCACAGATGTCCCAAACAGTGCTCTCCTTCTCGTGCAGTTATGGAGGTTTGTTAAAGTTTGATAAATCCACAAAAAAATATTAAATTAAATAACAAACAAAAAAATAAAGGAAAATGTTCTCTTCAATATCTTTTAATAGAGGCAGTAATAAGAAAGCAGAAAGAAAAAAGTAATAGTAAGATTGGTTATGCTTTACACTAGTTAATTAGATCCTGTCCAGAAACAACAGGAGAAACCATTCATGGTGTGGCGTCTGCAAGAAAAGATCCTTCAATTTCCTTACCCCCAAATTTTAGAAATTAGTTGCTTATCATATATTTGCTCTGATCAATTAACATTAATCTCACTATTTAAATAATGAATTTTACCTTTTAAAGATATGAGGGATAGTGAAGGGCACAAAGAAAAAGAGAATATGAGGTTTAATTGGTGACGAATGTAGGTTGTAGCTTTGGTTTCTCTTCCTCTACAGATTCTTATTAGGATATAGGGTTGAAGAAGAAAGTCTAGAGAAATTAAAAAAAAAGAATGGGGATTTGGTTTGACTAATTTTCTTTTTTTGGAGGTAATCAGTGTGTTTTGGAAAGGAACAAATATATATAAAAAACTCAATAAATGAAAGGGGCAGTTTTGTACAATCACATTTAAAAAAAAAGTCTTGCTTTTGCCCTAACATTTTGTGCTCTGGCAGTATCGCCACCCTTCCTGTTATTGTCGTCGTCTATTTATTTTATGAGTTTTGATTGTGACAACAGCTTGTCTTTGTGCAGGGAATGTTTTGTTGATTGTGAGGTTTGTACAGCTTGTTAGTTTAAGCTTTCACTTAGCTGCTGCTGTTGCTATAAAATAATTTCCAGTGTGCTGGACTGGGAATCTTTGCTGATCTCCAATAGGGTGTAAATTTTCAAGACCTCTTGTTTCTGTAAAGTAAAATTGTATCCTTCTATGTTTAATATTGAAAGAAATCTAGGAGGATGGTTTACTAAACAGCCCCTCCCCCCCAAAAAAATGTAGTATTGTATGCTGCATTTGAAACATTTTAGAATTCATGGGCAAATTCTTATTACCCTGTGTAGGTTTCTTATTTTGTATTGCTCTTTAAACTAAGTTCCTAACTAGTAACTAGTGTAAAATTCTTGCCTTTAGAAAATGTCAAGAATGATTTTAATTAATTACATTAGTAGATGTTCTTATTTTACTGGTTTGATTATCTGTCATGTGATGCCACTGGGTTGTTTTACATTATCGTTTTGTGTTGATAGTGCAAAATTGGCCGTAAATCATTAGGGCCACATAATGCCAGTGTCCAAGGTTGGGAAGGTCAGGTGTGCCTTGGCGGATTTGAAGTTAAATTCTCTTTCAATGGGAATGCATAAGCAATACAATCTAGTGAATTAATCTGTCTGATGGGTCTTTTTCTTCTTACTCAGATATTGTTTTTATTAAATGTTGTGCAAGTGTTTTCACATGTGCGTGACACGCGAATATTAGTTCATGTCAAATCATTAGGCAATGTCTCTGTCACCCACCATCCAGTGAGGATTTGAAACCAAATACTTCTCCCTCTTGGAGAAGAAAGCGAGTCTCTAGACCTTGTTTAAAGCTTTGGTGGTGATGATACCGATTTCTACCAATAGAAGTATCCTTCTTGCTTTCTTTTCAGTATTTGACTTTCCTCGATATTGTACTCTCTTTTTCCCCGCAAACTCAACCTGGTCCCCTTATCCTTCATGGTGATGGAAGTGCTCTGGTTTAAACTTCTGTTGATGGTTGTTTTTTTTTTTCCTGCTTTGGTAGTTCTTAGTATTTGGATGCAATGGGGCATTTGTTCGCAACCTGAGACTTACAGATCCGTGTGGGAAAGATTGCAATGACCTTCTTAAGCTGCTTTGTGGTGAAGATATTTCTTATTTTATCATAAAAGGTTAACTTGTAAATTGTGAGTATATTGAGCCGATGCTGTCGGAGTTTGTTCACAATTATATTTAAATGAAAACGTGCAACCGGGGAATAAAATAAAAGGGAACCTTTTTTTTTTTTTTATTTAAAAAAGAAGCTTTTTGCCAATGTAACTGTGACACAAAGATTGAAAGTTTCGTAGACGAGTAAAAAATGAAATGTTCCGGTCTCAATTTGTTTCAGTATCGTTTGGAATATGATGATATTTTAATTAGATTTTTATATTTTTTAAAAATAAATATAATTATAAATATTAATCATAATAAAATTATTATCATTCAAATACAAGATAAATGATTTATTAACTAAAATCAAATCATAATTGCAATCTAAAATTCAAATATTAACACAAAACAACACTTAGTTTATGTTATTTTAAGGACTATCGATCCAAAACAACATTAACTAAAAATGTTTAGCATTTACATATTAAACTTTTTAAATTTAATTAAAGGTGTTGGAAAAAAAATATGTATAAGTTATTTAAATCAATACAGAAAAGATAGAAAAAGAATAAAAAAAATCATATGCTTCGAATGTTTTGAAAATGATCAAAACAAACTGAAAAGATTGAACCAGTTCGAAATAAAAAACAAAGCAAAATATAGAGATAATCCGAAATTTATAAGCATGTTTGATACTTCAATTATGAGCATTTTTTTTTATATATATTTAAACCTCTTTTAGATACGACGACAAAAAGGGATGTTTGTTGCGCAGGTCAGGCTGGACATGCAAAAAGAGAATCAAGTGCTCATTTTCGAAAGAAAGAGTCTGATTTAGATTCTACTTTATGTCCATTCTGATCTTTAAAATAAACAACTTGATGCAGTTGTGATGGTGGATATGCTGGTGTTTATCATCAGTGTGAGGCTTCATGTTATTGGTAGGTCTCATGTGTTGCTGTCTCAGCCCCAAACATCGTCAACATGGCGATCATATAAGCAGCGGCAGCGGTAGTTGCAGTTGTGATGGTGGATATGCTGGTGTTTAATTGATTTCATCATTCTAATTAGTCTTTTTTATTTTTTTTTTATTTTTTTTTTTTTAAGTTCCTTAGGGACAAAGCTTTTGCTTCTTTTTCTTTTCTTTTCGCTTTGCCTTTCTTTTCTCTTTATTTGTTTTTGATTTTCAGTACAAAACATGAGATTGAGGTTTTGGTTATTATTGGACAAATATTTCATGATATTAAATATGGCCATGTGTCTAATTTCATGTAATTAGTTAATTGAGCATTTTTTGAAGTTTATTTTGTTAATTTGTTCTTTTCGCACTAATATTTCTTATAAACATGGTAATAACCTTTTACCTTTTTATTATTTTTCTTCTCCCTCAATAACCTGAAGAATCAAGGTCCAAATATGAAAATTCTTTCTGATTTAGTTTGTTGGAATTTTTGTTTTCAAAATAAATAACCTACTTGACTGGGATTGAGGGCAGTCGACTGGAAGTGTGAGGATAATTTTCGTTTCAGACAAAATCTCTTCTCCTGTCCAATCGACTGATGTTCGTTATTTTTTAAATCTGAGTTTTTCCAACAATCATTTTTCAAAGAGTTATATCTTTTAATTTATATCTCTTCACTTTTATAAATTTATGAAAATTAAGAGAAACTGTTATTTCAATCTTAAAACATTTTTTTTATCTCTTGAGATTTTACAGCAATTTGTAATCAATTTTTCAAAAAGAGTCCTTAAAGAATTCTATAGATATGCTATCTGTAAATCTCAAAGACCGTGTGTAATATAGAAGATATTTTTTTTGTAATCCATTAACAAACTCTTTATGGAATGGAAACAAATAAAGCTTTAAGAAAAACGATTCTTAACGTTCGTTAAAGTCTCAATTCGTTTTCTTTAAATTTTCTTTATTTTCAATTTTTGATTATTACTCCAAAAATTGCACCAATTAGTTTGATCTCTTATTAAGGCAATGGACAAATGGTTTGTTTTAAGAAAATTATTAAGTGAAAAGAAACTTACGGTTTTTTTTTTTATATTTCTTTCTTTTATAAATAAGAAAAACAGAGGATAAATTTGGGTTTGAAAGAAGCGTGGAGCTTTCAGTAAGTGATAGCCATAGCTCATATGCGTAAATAGATGCGCGTGGTTGCATTGTTGCCCCATAAGCTAACTGTGTATATGTACCACCCACAAATATACAACTTAGCCCATAACTTGCTTACAAACTTTCATGCCTGAAATATTAAGATTTTTTTACTGGTAACACATATACTAATAATTTAAAGTAACGCTGAAGAGGATGTATAAATTACTTGTCTATTTATATAGCTATTATTATTTTTCATTTAACCAGATAAAGTAATAGTATTATGAATGGGTATTGTAATCAAATCAATATATCATCATATTTGTATATCATCTTTTCAAATAAAAAATAAAAAAATTTCTAAAGGTATGTTAATTAGCTTCATAAACAAACTAAGCACATGAACAGATGCATATATGTATATTAATTTACTTTTCTATAATATTAAGAAATTACAAAAAAGATTTTGTGATATCCGAGAGATTTTGTGCTAACCTCGGATATCAATTCCATACATAAAAAATAAGAAAAAATTTATTTATTTTTTATCTTTTTTAAGACACTATTTTATATTCAATAAATATAAAATATATAATTATATATTTGATCGGGTTACCAATATGAGTCGGATTGAAAATTTTGAACTCATGATCCAACCCAACCTACCGAGTTCAAAATATTTTTAACTCAATCCAATCCAATCTTTAAAAAAACATAACCAAACCCAATTCATTATATCGATTTGGATCAGATTCACGGATCAACCGAGTTCTATGCTCACCCCTAATATTAAGAAATTACAAAAAAATTTCGTGCTAACTTGGATATCAATTCCATGCATAAAAAAATAAGAAGAGATTTTTGTTTTTTTTAAAATCTTTTTTAAGACTACAAAACTGAGTAAGCATGTAAGAAAAAGTTAACTCATGCACTTTTTCTCTCTAAATATGTGACGATCCTCCCATGCAAGCCCAATCCTACTCCTACATCGAGAAGACCAACATCCTGCATTTCAAAAAGACCATAGATTAGTTGTGGTAACCTAATACAAATCGGCAAGAGAGGAAGTTAACTAAAAAAAAAATATACAATGACAGAGAAAAGGGCGATTATGAAGAAAGTTAACTCTTGCATTTTATTATTAATTTAACTTCATTTTAATACTTAAATAGAGAGGATTTTAATCTCTAAACGTGTATCATGACAAAAGATAATGGATGGCTTTGGAAAAATCTGATTCTTTTTTAATGTCAAATAATCATTTTGCCCTCAATTTTGTCCAAGTTTAATTATTTTTGTTGTTTTCTTTTTGTACCTTTGTAACTGAGTTGGTCTCCACTAACTTGGTATAGACCAACTCAGCTCTTTCTTTAATAATAGTAGAGATGAACTATGCTCTAAACTAACAACCTTCGATTTAATGGGTATTACTGTTATGATTTTCTTGCTTACATTAATTGTGGGTTTTCTCCTATCTGTTAAGTATGGATTAGTTAGTGTAGGCTTTAATAACCCATTAGGTTTTTGATGAGAAGCCTAGTGGAATACTATATAAGGGTTATGGCTAGGTTTTCTCTTAATATTCCAAATATTACTTTACAGTCTTCTGTCTCATCGAGAAAGCCAATTACAATATGAAAAAAAAGGGAAAACCCTAGTCTTTGTTTTGCTAATAGTTCAGATTTGGAAATCTTGTTTTTGTGACCATGTGCATCTATGTTATCAATTCAATCGTGTAATATTAGATGTCCTATAATCTTGTTATGATTAATTCTTGGATTGAATTATTTCATTACAATTCCTAGACGTGGTATCAAAGCCACCATAACTTGGTTTTATAACCCCAATTAAAGTTTCAATTGATTAATTGAAATAGAAGGCATGCTAAGGTTTATATTATAAATCAAGTTATTATTATAATTGATAATAGCTGTTAACTAAGTGTAATACCCATACGTAAAGTATGGGTAAAGAAGTAATTTAATAAATATGATACGAAATTAAAATTATATATATATATATATACACACACACACACACACACATGAATGATTTAGTATTGAATAAAATAATTCTTTTGAAAAAAAAATTGGACGCGTGGAGCCGTAGTTACAAAAAAAAAAAATGAAGAAAAAATGGACATCTCCAATCTTGGAGAAAAGGAAAAACAAAAAAAGATTTTTTTTTCTCTTTAAAAAAAAAAGGAGAAAAACGTGGTGAAAAAGAGAGTGCTTGTAGCACACATACACATTTTGTGGCAAAACATTTGGGGTGGAGGGCCGAGACTGTTTTTGCAAATATATATATATATATATATGTATATGTATATATATATGTATATGTATATATATATATGTATAAAATTTAAGTTTATATTATTTATTACTTACCAAATCTTGTTTGGTTTTCTCATTTCCTCAATTCAAACTACTCTATTTCTTTAAACACTTGGGGACTAAAAGAATGATTGAAAGAGAAAAATTTTGAAGGAGTTTACGGGAGAATTTTATAGAGAATCACGTGAAGTTTATTTTTGAAATTTAGCATATATGAAATTTTTCGGAATTCAAAGTGAGAATTTTCAAAGGATGTAAATTAGGAAGAATTGAAGGATAAATTAGAAATTTTAATATAAATATAATGTTAGCTATTGACGATTAGCAACCTGAGTAAATTGCTGAGAAGAACGGGAAAGACAAGGAGGTGATCCACGAATAACTCTAAGTGCTACGTGGTGAGTTAGATTTACTTTAAGTAATCAAAATAAATATGAAATATCTAGTTATAATATTAGAATAAATTATTAACTTATGCTTTGATGATAGATGAAAGTTGGTTGATAGGTGTGATAGGAATAGTGGATGTGTAGAGAATTATTTTATGAGAAATAATATTATTGGAATATTGAGTCGATTTAATAATAAAAGCGATAAGTGGAATTCTTCATGAGCTATGGCTGATGATTTGATATGATTTATGAGGAGATGAAATTTAGTGGATCTTGACAAGCTATGATTGATGATTTGATGTGATTTATGAGGAGAGAAATTTAGTGAAATTTTTTAAATAATAATTTGAGAATAAT
Source organism: Bretschneidera sinensis (assembly GCA_023935145.1). Taxonomy (NCBI): domain Eukaryota; kingdom Viridiplantae; phylum Streptophyta; class Magnoliopsida; order Brassicales; family Akaniaceae; genus Bretschneidera; species Bretschneidera sinensis. Next base: position 71,554,870 of record CM043700.1, on the reverse strand, counting down.
CAGGATAGCTAATTTAAATATTTGAATTCATATTTGTTTTTATATTATTGTTCATATGCATATTTCATATCATTGTTCATATGCATATGCATGAAATAAAAGAATCGGGAGGGGCTAGTCTAATTGAAAAATTGTGACAGCCAGTATATGTTGAAAATAAATGAAAACCGTGACAGCTGGTATATGCTGGAAATAAATGAAAATCGTGACAACCGGTATATGCTGGAGATAAAGAAAAACCATGACAACTGGTATATGCTGAAAATAAATACCGTGATAGCCAGTATATGCTGGAAATAAAAGAACCGAGAGGAGGCCGGTATAAGATAAAAACATATCGACATGTGGGAAGACGTTCCCTAATAATAAGTCATGCATTGTATCTATTTTAAATATTGATTGTATTACTGAAATGCTGAAGTATTGTTTGTTATTGTAAATTTATTTATAGATGAATGAGTCTCATAGAGAGATAGTTATGGTGAGAAAGAAACATATAAGTACGATATGATAAGAACCATCTAAATGGTAGACTTTATGTCGTGAACCTCATTACGAGGTAATTATGAGATAATTGATGGTCTTAAGGTGAACCAATATATAAGAAGAAGAGATTGAAAAAGAATGAGACTTATAACATGTGTTGTGATAATAGAATACTATTATCAAGTTATGTGAGATATAATTGATTAAATATTAAAAGATTATTTATACAAATAGAATATTTCTAGTAAATTTAATTCACTAAGCTTGTGAAGCTCATCCCTCATTGTACAATTATTTTATGTAGCAGGGAGGACAAATAGTTTGGTGAGTTGAGATTCAGATGAAATTATTATCTGTAAGCCATGTATGTATCCACATCCTCAGACTAATGAGAAAATAAAATAAAAATTTATTTGTAAATATTCATGCATTTTACGTTGTATACAATGTTTAAGTCAAGATCATAATGATGTATCTCCCCTGTTGAGGGTTGAGAAATGATGTAAAAATTTATGTTGGTGTTATTTTTCTTCTTGCATATATGTATCGTGCTGAGATTTTCAAAATGTGATAACACCATCTCGGGGGTGGTCAACCCTGGATGGGTCGTTACAATTTTGATATCAGAGCATTAGGTTTTATAATTATGTAGACTGCATAAAAAGTAAGAAAACGGAAGATTAAAATAAATTATATTTTAATAGTCTGAGGATGACACGTGGACATGCTAGAGCTAGAGTTAGAGTTGTTGATTTGAGAGGGCATGCTAGGCCCCCAATATTTTGACAAGTCAAGGTTGAGTTTGAATTTGTTGTTCTTAGAAGGGAACATGTTGGCAGTATAATTGATATTAGTAAATGTGTGAGAGAATCTGAAGTTGAAAGAGATGAGCTAAGATAAGCTCTTACACATGCTCTTGAGAAAATGAATATAACAGATGATAGAGTTAGTAGCTTATAGCATAGACTTGATGAACAGGCTAGGGTAGTGCCTGAGGTTGTTGTAAATCCAGTAATGATAAATGTTCAAAAGGGTAAAAGTGAGTTTATGCACGAGATACAAAGAGATTGTTTTGTTAGATATATTAAGTCGAATGCCTTGTTGTTTAAAGGATCTATGAATCCTTTTAAGCCTGAATTTTGGGAGAAACATGTAGAGAGATTATTTGGTATTTTACCAGTAACTTACAGGCTGATGGTTGCCTTTGTTTCGTTTAAGTTAGAAGGAGAAATTTTGGAATGGCAGGGTAAGTACAAATATTGATAATCCCTTAACCTAGAATAGGTTTAAGGAAGATTTTCTTGATAAATACTTTCTTTATACCTCTAGAGCTCAACAAGATAGATATTTTATTTATTTGAGGCAAATATGTTGACTATGGCTTAGTATGATAACAAATTTATGGTCTTGTCAATGGTTATATCGGAAATAGTAGACTTAGAGGAGAATAAATGTAAGAGGTTCAAAGATGAACTATGTTTTAAGATTTGATCGAAACTATCTTACACGAAGCATATGAATTATGTTACGTTGGCGAATATAACACTTCAGATTGAGAAGGATGTGATGAAAATTAGAGGTAGGAGGAATTAACAGAAGAGGTTTGGATTTAAGGAACCCAGAGGTGGTACCAGTATGAGTGTGTAGGGTAGGAGATCACCCAGAGGAGGTGTTCCTTGTCACAAAGAACTGTAGTATGGAGTCAGAGGCAAGGGGAAGTGGTAATCTGATGTATGATCGAGAGACAGAAGTTTGTTATAGATGTATTCATATAAGATATTTATCTCAAAATTGTCATAAAAGTATGTAGAAAATGTAGACATATCAATGTTGGTTGATCCTGGTGCAACCCATTCTTTTACATCCAGTATTCATATGAAGTTGATTTATTACCTTTGAATATGATAGATCTTCATTAGATTTTGGGAAAGAATTGGTTATCGACGTATTATGTCTAGGTTGATTGTTCCAGAAAGAATGTAGTGTTCAAGATATGGACATGAGGAGTGTAACTTTCAAAGAGAGCATAAAATACTCTCGAACTACCTTATTTTACTCTGACTACTAGTAGATGGTTAAAGAAAGGATGTGAGGAGTATTTGACATATATAGTGGATTCTAGAAAGGAAAATAGGAAGTTAGAAGAAATCTTGGTAGTGAAAGATTTTCATGATGTGTTTCGTGATGAGTTGTCTCGGTTGCCTCCCAGTAGGGAGATTTAATTCTCTATTGATGTGATACAAAGTTCATCACATATATCTAATAGCACCTTACAAAGTGACACCGACTGAGTTAAGAGAGCTGAAAGTTCAAGACTTTTTAGATAAACAATTTATCGGACCTAATGTATTTGGGGAGCCCCTGTGTTGTTTGTGAAGGAGGAAGATGGAACGATGAGATTGTATATAGACTCCAAATAGTTGAATAAGAACAAATATTTTTTTACCCAGGATAAATGAATTGTTTGAGCAGTTGCAAAGAGTGAGAGTGTTTTCTAAGATAAACCTGAGATCAGGTTATCACTAGTTAAGGATAAAGGAGGGAGACGTGCCTAAGACTGCTTTTAGGACACGTTATGGTCATAAGTTTCATATGATATCATTTGGATTGACTAATGTTCCAGAAGCATTCATGGACTTAATGAATAAAATGTTTAAACCATTTCTTGATAATCTTGTGGTTATGTTTATTGATAATATCTTGGTGTATTCTGATACTAAGGAAGAGCATGTAAAACATTTAGAAATTGTGTTGGAGATTTTGATGAAAGAGAGATTGTATGCTATGATTTTCTAAATGTGAATTTTGGCTGAATAAGATAACTTTCTTGGGGAGTGTGAGAAATGTTTCCAATTACTAAAGGAGAAATTAACTACAACTCTAGTGTTGGTGCTTCCTTATAGTGATAAAGAATATGTGGTGTATAGTGATGTATCCCATCAACAGTTGAGATGTGTGTTAATGCAACATGAGAAGGTAATGGCATGTGCTTCTAGATAATTGAGGAATCATGAGAGAAATTATCGTACCCATAGCTTAGAGTTGGCTGCCATAGTGATTACTTTAAAGATTGGAGACATCATCTGTATGGAGCCACTTGTGAGATATTCATTGATCATAAGAGTTTAACATACTTACCTACCCTGAGAGAGTTGAATTTGAGTCAAAGATGGTGGATGAAGTTGATTAATAACTATGATTGTGCAATTCACTATCATCTAGAAAATGCAAAGGTGATAGCTGATGCATTGAGTAGAAAGTCTACAAGAAGATTGTATGCTATTGAAAGTCATGATGTGTAATCGATGGTAGATTTAGAGAGATAAGAACGAAGTTGAATATTAGTGATAGAGGATCATGGTTAACGAATATGGTTGTACAGTCATCCATAATAAAATGCTTTAGAGATGCAAGGTAGAGATGAAGAGATAAAAAAGATTAAGCATTAAGTGCTTAGTAGAAAGCAATATGAGTTCAAAAATTTGAAATGAGAGTATTTTGGTATTGGAACATGGATTTGTGTTCCCAATGATGCGGAGTTGAGAAAGAAGATATTGAGAAAGGTACATGATGATGTATATTCGATGCACCCGAGTAATAATAAGATGTATAGAGGATTAAGACAGAAATTCTGGTGGTCAGGATTGAAGAGGGATATAGCTGAGATTGTGAGGTTGTATAGAGTACCATTGAGCATAGTGTCATTTAGAGATGCTAGATTTGCACCTTGGTTTTGGAGAGGCTTTTAGAGAGCCATGAGTATATAGTTGCAGTTTATTTCAACTTATTGTCCTCAAATAGTTAAGCAGACAAAAAGGATTATTATAATACTAGAAGATATGTTGATGGCAAATATTATGAGGTTTTTAGTAAGTTGGGATGCTTACTTGCTATTGATTTAATTTGCATATAATAATCAACATCAATTTAGTATTGGAATGGCACCGATTGAGACATTGTATGGTAGAAGGTGTATATATTGGGAAAAATGGGAAAGAAATATATTTGGTCCATAGATTATTGAGTTAACAACTGAGAGGATCAAACCGATTAGAGAGAACAGTAAAGTAGCACAAAGTAGACCAAATAGCTATGCTGATAATAGGAGAAGACCTCTCAAGTTTCAAATAGGTGGTTGAGTGTATTTAAAAATATCTCCATGAAAAGGTGTATTGAGATTTAAGCAGGAAAGGAAAGTTGAGTCCGAGGTATGTGGGACCCTATGAGGTTGTTGAGACAGTTGGGCTAGTCGTGTATAGCCTGGAATTACCTCAAACGTGGAAGCAGTTACACAATGTATTTCATGTGTCACTGTTGAGAAAGCACTTACATGATGAATCCCATAGTATCTCGAATCAAGTGATAGAACTTCAGGAAGATTCGACTTTTATACAAGTACCAGTGAGAATTTTAGATAGAAAATAAAAAGTTTTGTATAATAAAATAATTTAATTAGTTTAAGTTATGTGGCAGAATATGGATGTTGAAGACATTACGTGAAAGCGTGAGACAATTACGAAGAAATATTATTCAAAAATTGTTTCTTGAGTTAGGTAAGGAAATTTTGGGGACGAAATTTTTATAAGGTGGGTAGAATTATAATACCCGTATTTGTAAAGTATGGGTACAGAAGTAATTTAATAAATATGACATAAAATTAAAATAAAATATATATATATATATATATGCGCGAAGGATTTAATATTAAATAAAATAATTCTTTTGAAAAAAAGAAGGATGCGTGGGGTCGTAGTTACAAAGAAAATGAAAAACAAAAAAAAAAGGACGCGTCCAGTCTTGGAGAAAAGGAAAAAGTAAAAAAAAGAATTTTTTCTCTTTAAAAAAAGGAGAAAAACGAGGTGAAAAAAAAAGTGTGCATGTAGGACACATGCACATTTCGTGGCAAAACATTTGGGGTGGGGGGCTGAGAATTATAATTTAAGTTTATATTATTTATTACTTCCCAAATCCTATTTGGTTTTCTCCTTTTCTCAGTTCAAACTACTCTATTTATCTAAACACTTGGGGATCAAAAGAAAGGTTGAAAGAGCAAAATTTTGAAGGAGTTTACGGGAGAATTTTATAGAGAATCATGGGAAGTGCTAAGAAAAACAGAAGGTAATAACGTGAAGTTTATTTTTGAAATTTAACATACATGAAATTTCCCGGAATTCAAAGTGAGAATTTTCGAAGGGTGTAAATTATGAAGAATTGAAGGATAAATTAGAAATTTTAATATAAATATTATGTCAAGTGTTGACGATCAGCAACTGAGAGAAATTGCTGAGAGGAACGGGAAAGGCAAGGAGGTGATCCACGGGTAGCTCTAAGTGCTACGTGGTGAGCTAGATTTACTTTAAGTAATCAAAATAAATATGAAATATCTAGTGATAATATTAGAATAAATTATTAACTTATGTTTTGGTAATAAATGAAAGTTGGTTGATAGGTGTGATATGAATAGTGGATGTGTAGAGAATTATTTTATGAGAAATAATATTATTGGAATACTGAGTCGATTTAATAATAAAAGCGATAAGTGAAATTTTTGATGAGCTATGATTGATGATTTGATATGATTTATGAGAAGAGAAAATTTAGTGGATCTTGACAAGTTATGATTGATGATTTGATGTGATTTAAGAGGAGAGAAATTTAATGGAATTTTTCAAATAATAATTTGAGAATAATCAGGATAGCTAATTTAAATATTTGAATTCATGTTTGTTTTTTATATTATTGTTCATATGCATATTTCATATCATTGTTCATATGCATATGCATGAAATAACAGAACCAGGAGGGGCCGGTCTAATCGAAAAACCGTGACAAAAGGTATATATTAGAAATAAATGAAAATCGTGACAGCTGGTATTTACTGGAAATAAAGGAAACCGTAACAACCAGTATATGCTGTAAATAAATACCATGACAGCCAGTATATGCTGAAAATAAAAGAATCGGGAGGGGGCTGGTCTAAGATAAAAACATATCGACATGTGGGAAGACGTTCTCTAATAATAATTCATGCATTGCATCTGTTTTAAATATTGATTGTATTACTGAAATGCTGAAGTGTTGTTTGTTATTATAAATTTATTTATACATGAATGAGTCTCACAGAGAGACAGTTATGATGAGAAAGAAACATAAAAGTATGATATGATAAGAACCATCTAAATGGTAGACTTTATGCTGTGAACCTCCTTACAAGGTAATTATGAGATAATTGATGGTCTTAAGGTAAACCAATATATAAGAAGAAAATATTGATAGAGAATGAGACTTATGAAATGTGTAGTGATAGTAGAATACTATTATCAAGTTATGTGAGATATAATTGATTAAATATTAAAACACTATTTATACAAATTGAATACTTCTAGTAAATTTAATTCACTAAGCTTGTGAAGCTCATCCCTTATTGTACAATGATTCAGGTAGCAGGTAGGACAAATAGTGTGGTGAGTTAAGGTTCAGACAAAATCATTATCTGTAAGCCATGTATGTGTCCACATCCTCAGACTACTGAGAAAATAAAGTAAAAATTTATTTGTAAATATTCATGCATTTTACGTTGTATACAATGTTTAAGTCAAGATCAAAATGATGTATCTTCTCTGTTAAGGGTTGAGAAATGATGTAAAAATTTATGTTGTCGTTATTTTTTTCTTTTTCCATATATGTGTCGTGATGGGATTTTCAAAATGTAATGACACCGTCTCGGGGGTGGCCAACCCGTGATGGGTCGTTACTCTAAGGCAGCTAGAGAAGGGATGAATTGGCTTTAAAAACTATTTCAATAATTATGAAATTAATCACAATAATAATCAACCAAGTAAGAACAAATTATATAAGCAATAAAAGTAGGCTTGCTGGAAATTAAATGAGTAAAGGAGAAGAGCTTGCATACTTGATTTATTGTGGTTCAGTTACTCTTTGTGCCTAGTTCACTCCTCAAGATATCTTCTTGAGAGTTCAACTTCACTATACCAAACAACTTCCAAGGTGTTTCTCAAACCTTACAAGATTTTCTCTCATAAGAAAATTTCACTCAAGTGTTTAACACCTAAACATTCACAAGAGTTACACCAACTATTATTTACAAGATAGGATTGAATAGAAGGGTTTTGGTAAACAAGAGAGAATGAAAATTAATGCTTACAACTCATAAATTTTCTCTCTCACAAGCATAAACCTTAATATGGCTCAAAGATAATATTTTTGAAAGCTTTGAAGAGTAGTAAATGAGTTATAGAAGAAACTGAATATTCTTGGTGATTATAAATGCTCATTTATAATGGGTATTTATAGTCTTAACTCAATATAAGACTAGACACAAGGGATGACCATTTGGTGCATTAAATACTCAGTCTCGCCCCTCATTTTTTTAAAACTAACCGTTATTCACGACATAACAATCGGCTGTGAAAAGAGGACAACCAAGTGTCTCATGGAATTTTGAAACAGCTGAGGTGAAATTTAAATGTACATTTGACTGTCAAAAGTTTCTGGAACTTTTAGAAGTCGACTCTCTTAAAATCACAGTCGACTGTCTTCATCAAGAGGATATGGAATATAAACACGGGCCATCACAGTCGATTGTCAAAAGGGGTTAGTTGGCTGTCAAAATTTTCTGGAACTTTTGACAGTCGACTATCTTAAGATTACAAGTGACTGCACCTATCCAAACTTGAAAATCTAATTGATTTTCGAACCATGTTTTGAAAACATTATTTTTTTAATAAAAAGAGAATTGTCATAGCAAATTTTTGAGCCATACTAAAGCTAAGAGGTTGAGAGAAGAGGATGCATTAACCTTTACTAAACCCTGTTCTTTAAAAGGCTCTCAACCACTTCAATCTTCAAGGAATTTCCAAGCCAAACCGTCCAACTTGAATGCTTGCGATGCATGATTCCTGCATGCACAACTCTTAGAGTGGGTGTAAACCATCTCGATTAAGTCAAAACTTAGAAAAAAAGATATTTAGTACAAAATAACTTATGCTATGTTTTGTTGATGGAATTAGGGTAGAATCATACTTTTCTTAAACATAAAATAATTGGAAAAGATTATGATTTCACTTCAATTCCAATTCCAAATCTCAATTCCATACTACCAAACACAACGTCAGTTTTATCATTATCAAAACAATGCAGAGTCAACAATAGAAATAAAAAAACATTAATTCATATGTTAGCTTATTGCGATGATAAAGTTTCAATGGCATGATTATATGAATCAAATGGATTTATTGTTATAGAAACATGTTTTAGGTTTTTTATTTATTTATTATATTGTTCAATTAATTATTTTCTAGTTTAGACTAAATTAAAGTAAATTAATTAAATGTTATATTGTGTTCATAAAATTTAGAATATGTATGGAATCTTCACTTTAAATATTTAATTTTTTCATGAAATAAATAATTCAAAAGCTTTTCTGATGTCATTATCTATCAGCAACAATAAAAAATAAAATTAAAAAGAGACAAAAATTGTGTCAGTGATGATGAAATAAAGAATGGCAAAAGTGTTTTCATGGGAATAATAACTATACTGCATCTTGCTTTACACATGGAAAGGTTTTAAAAATTAAAACTTAACCATGGTAATATGCTTAAATGAGAATTGAATAACGGGACTTAAAAACCATCCAAAACTTAAAGTAAATGGATGTTGCGTGCCCATCTTCGAAAATTATTTTTTGAGTTTTAATTGATTTCAAATTAAACTAAAACCATTTAAAAGATAAATTAATTAATGTAATTAGTATAATAATGACATCAAAGAGAGATGAATTAAATTTTAGGTCTAATAAAATGATGTCAAATATACGATCTTAGAGACAATTATTAGCCTCATGTCTCCAAACTTAAGAAAGTTAAGATGATATTATGGAAGTATGGTGTGAGTAATATATTTGATTATAGGAGAGTTTCATAGGTCTAGTTGAATTATAGCTAGGTGGGGAAGTAAAATTAATCCTTGTTCATACATGGACTTTTTTGATACAAAATGTGCCACCTTAAATAGGTTCATTGCTCCGACCCAGAATGCGATTAATCCGGAATGGGCTATATGAGCCCCCAATAGTTTACTGGATAAATTGATAAGTCGGCGTTCCAGGCCCACCAAGAGAAACCAGTGGTTTTTTGGTCACGACCAGCTAAAGCTAAAGTTCCATTAAAGAGCGTTTCCACGTATCATTTTCAGTTGGATTTTTTGGAATTTCATTCCTATATGTTTTTGGGATATCTTTAATTCAAATATACAATCATTCACTCAAATATGGTGGCATTAGAATTAAAAGGATTGCACATGAATGTATATGGTTGGGAAATGACTTACCCTAGTGTCCTATTCACTTAAAGGTGGTTGAAGGTAGGAATAGATTCTCATGGCCACATTTATGTGTGGGATTTCAGATCATATTCCATGCATTCAACCCAAAGGTGTTTCATGATAATGAGTTTGGAATCTCATTAATATACTCATTTATGGTTTTGAAGTATGCCATTATGTAACTATATGCTAATAAATTACATCGTTTAATTTTACAGTCACTTTTTTCTATCGTTAATAACACTATCACCATTGAGCTTTTGATTGACTCAAATTTCAACAAGTGAAAGAATGGTGTTGAGTTTTTCATGGAGATGGCAGATGTAGAGTCTACATTTACTGTTGATAAGCCTACAAATCTCATTGCCACAAGTACTAAGGACGATATGCAAATCTATGTCGTATAATCAAATCTAATCGTGTGTGCCTAACATCAATGAAAAGTCCTATTCCATAACACTTGAAAAGTAGTCTTCCAATTAATGCTATGACAAAGAAATTCATAATTACTGCAGAGAATCAATTTTTAATGTCTTTAAAAGTTGAAATTGAGACATTTCTAAAACAATTGTTCTCTATGAGGTATGATAGAGTTAGAGGGGTTAGGGAACACATTCTCAAGATGGCCCATTTTCAGACCAAATTATTGAGCTTAGCATAATCTTTTTTTACCCTTGCATTGTTCACCAAGCCTTAAACACTTTACTTCATGAATTTAGTTTGCTAAAAATTACCTACAACTCTCAAGATGAGGCTTGGAAAATCAATGATCTTATTATTAAATTTGTGTATGAGAAAGAGAATGTTAGGAATTGTTTTTGAGAATCAAAGAAGGTTATCACAATTTTGAGTAAGTGGCTAACTCCTAGGAAATTCTTTCTAAAATTCTTCTGAAAATTCTTATATCTCTATATGATGATGATACAAGTATTTATAGGATCATATAATTATAGTTGCTGGACTAATGGTCAGTTAACAGTCAATAACTTTCTAACAAACTACTAACAACCTCTAACAACCTTGTAACTACCTTCCAACTATTATAAACCTCCTTGCAGCTAATACCAATCTGGTTTCTTCCTTGTTCTTTCACTCCTTCTAAATCCTGGACTAATGCCAATATTCTCTTCCCTTGCTTTAACTACTATCCTTGCTTTTGTCAATCTTCCTTTATTTATTCCTTGCTTCAGTTTCTGATCATTGCCCTCTTCTTAAGTATTATCATTCCCATTCCCATAAAAAAGAATTTTGTCCTCAAGGTTCAAGTGAGGGTATATTTTTCAGCAGATCATGAATATTTTCCCAAGAAATTCTTTAGGAAACAAACCCTCATATTGCACCAATAGTTGAGGAATGAGTTGTCCCTTAAGTATGATTTGTCTCTAAGCTAACACAGCCAAAGAAAGAATGATAGGTTGATTATTAAGGCTTTCTGGAGGTAAGAGAACAACTTGTGTAAGTGAATTAGGGCATGTAAAGGGTTTGAGTTGGGAGATACAAAAAACAAGATGTATTCTACTCTCCTCTGGTAGGTCTAACTTGTAAGCTACCTTCCCAATTTTTTTTGTAGAATCTGATAAAGTCCAAAGTCTTAATCAGCTTGTTGTTAGCTCTAAAAGCCTCAAAAGTTTTCTAGAAGGCTATAACTTGAAAAAGACCCAATCACTTGTACTGAAACACAACTTTTTCTTATGTTTATTTGCTTGAGCTTTCATCTTGGACTAAGCTTCCAACAAGTTACTCTTCTGCTGCTGTAAGAGTTCTATTCTGGTAGTTAAATGATGTCCAACTGCTTCCATATTATAAGATTCCTTGATGTACTCTGAAACATTAGGAAGGAGTCTCCCATATACAGCTTCAAAGGGAGTCATACCAATAGCTGAATGATGATTGGTATTATACAATAATTTAGCCTAAGGTAAATAAATGGTCCAGAGTTTAGGTTGGTTATGTACAAAATCCCTTAAGTATTGTTCCAAGCACCAATTAAGCACTTCAGTCTGACCATCATTTTTTGGATGATAAGAGGAATTTATGCTAAGAATAGTCTTACTTAGGATGAATAATTGTTTCCAAAATCTATTAAGAAAAATGGAGTCTTTATCAAAGACTATAGACTTGGGAAAGCTATGGTGTTTGATTACTGTTTCAATAAACAATTGAGCCACAATTGTAGCATTAAAGTTGGGATGTAATGCACCAAAGTGTGTAAATTTGGAGAGTTTGTCAATGAAGATCATTATAGCAGAACATCCTTTTGATAAAGGAAGGCCAATGAGGAAATCCATATAGACATCCTCGCAAATTTGATCTGGCACAAGTAGAGGTTGTTACAACCCTACAGGCTTTAAAGTGGGGTACTTAATATATTGAAAGACCAAAAAAGTCTTGACAAATTCTTTAATCTTTTTTCTCATGTGAAGCCAAAAGAATTTTTTTGATAGTCTTAAGTAAGTTCTTAATACACTAGAGTGGTCTCCCATAGGAGAGTTAAGAGTATTCCTTAACTCAGAATTGGAACCTACTATGAGTTTATCTTTATGGTATAGCAAACTATATTTGACTGTATAATCTGTCTATAGTGTGAAACCAACATGAATGGCCTGATGAATAGTTAGTAACTGTGGATCCCTAGTGTTCTCCCCTCTTAGTTGTGTCATAACATCAAAAACAGGTTTTAAAATGGCCATTAAACATCTCTCAGTTTGAATGGACAATGATTCAATTGTGGTTGTAGGTGCTTCTGGAAGTATAGATAATGCATCAGCTACTTCATTGTCCTTACCAGGTCTATAGACAATGAGTAATCAAAACTAAACAGATTGCTTAAGTACTGATGTTGCTAAGGGATTTGATCAACTTGATTAATTAAGTTTTTGAGACTTCTATGATATGTCTTGATGACGAATTTCTTGTCTAGGAGATACTGTCTTCGTTTCATGACTGTTTGTGCTATTGCATAGAGCTCCTTGAGATAAGTAGAGGTAGAGATCATTATTTAGCCTAACTTTTTGCTGAAGAAGGCTAAAGGATGACCTGCTTGAGTCAAAACAACCCTAATTCCAACATTAGAAGCATTTGTCTCCACTTCAAATGTCTTTGTGAAATCTGGTAAGGTTAACACAGAAACTTGACTCATGGAAGTCTTCAATGTGTTAAAAGAGTTTTTAACAACATAATTCCAATGGAAGGCCTCATTCTTTAAAAGGTTAGTCAAAGGGATAACTATTATATCATAATGCTTGACAAACTTCCTGTAATAACCAGTTAAGCCCAAGAAACCTCTCAGCTATTTGAGATTTGTTGGAACTTGCTAATCAAGCATTACTTGAATCTTATTTTTTTGATGTGGATGCACACCCTGAGAGGAAACCATTTGCCCCAAGTACTCAATTGTTTCCTTACAGAATTCACACTTACTTATTTTGGCATACAACTTATGCTTAGCTAGGCATTGTAACACTTATCTGAGATGGTTCTTATGATTTTCCAAGGAGGCACTGTAAGCTAGTATGTCATCAAAGAAGACTATTACAAAATTCCCTAGGAAGGGTTAGCCCAAAGAGGTATAACTAGAAACTCATAATTCCCTTCATGTATTCTGAATGCAGTTTTTGGAATGTCTCCTTCATGAACCCTTATCTGATGATAGCTAAACCTTAAATCTAGCTTAGAGAACACTTTAGCTCCATATAACTCATTAATTGCAGGTATAGAGAACCTGCTCTTAACAGTCATTACATTCACAGCTCTATAGTCGATACAAAACCTCCATGATCCATCCTTTTTTTCACCAATAGTATTAGGGATGAAAAAGGGGCTTTGACTATTTCTTATAATTCCATTCAACAGCATTTCCTGAATAAATCTTTCAATCTCACTCTTTTGAAAGTGTGGGTACCTGTAAGGTTTCGCATTGACAGAATTGGCACCAGAGAATAAATGTATTTGATGATTTAGTGGTCTAGAAGGGGGTAACTGAGCTAGTTCCTAAAAACAACTTAAAAGTCTTGTAGTATTTCATAAACTACTTTATCAATGACATTCAGGTCTGGTTCTTAATTTTGGTCTTCAATCCTTAAGTGGTAATAGGAGACAATGCCATCATAGTTAGCCAATTTCTTCAACTGAGTGTGAACTAGTGGAGTAAAGTGTACGTATGATTCTCTTTGCAAGTCCATGGTAAACTCCTTATCATTGGTGAGAGCTGGTTCCAATCTTTCTAACCATTGTATTCCTAAAACAATATCTACCCCTTGAATGGGAAAGATAAACAAGTTTATCACAAACTGTTGCTGTTGGAGTGTAATAGGGGTTGAGTAGCAGATTTTATCACAACAGAGGTAATCCCCATTCCTCACTTAAACTTTGAACAATTTAGAAAGGGAAATAAAGAAGCATAGTCTTGTAGCAACTTCTTTTTGTATGAAATTGTGGGTTCTCCCACTGTCAATCAGAATTTGCAATGTAAAATTGCCATGATAGTCACTTATTTTAAAAGTTTTAGGACTTATCTGACCAGCTAATGCATTCATACTTATTTAAGATAACATGTCAGAGTTTTTCTCTTGTAATTGGTGTATATAAAATAATTCTTAATCCATAATAGTTCTTAAATTGTCTTATTGGTCTCATATGAATATAAAAAATTACTTTTGCATTTATTGTCATGGTGATATTTTTCATCACAATTATAACAAATTTCTTTCTCTCTTCTAGCATTGAACTCTATAGGACTTAGTCTTCTAATAGTGACAGGTGGTGGTTAATTGGTAGGAATGGGTTTTATATGGTTTGGTTTGATAGTGCTTGGATATAAAGGAAATTGTTTAGGTGCTAAGAAAGAAGAGTTCTTGAAGTTACCTTGGGAATTGCTGGAAGCTGGATTTAAAGACCATTATGGTTTGAAAGTGTTTCTGATATCACTATACTTGCCTTCTTATAATCTTGAAAAAACCATGGCTTATACTATAGATGATGGTTGAGCAAATTCCCTCTTTAATTATAGCTTAAGACCCGAGATGAATATACTAACCAAATAAAACTAAAATAAGCTTTTTACTTTAGTAGCAAGTGATTCAAACTAAGCATGATAATCAACAACAATTGTTGTTTGTTACAGTTTTGCCAAGGCACCATTTGGATCTTCATAGCTGGAAGGCCCAATTCTCAACATTAATACTTCAAGCAAATATGGACAAAATTGAATTAAACCTCCTTTATACATCCATTGATACCATGCTAAGGCTGGTCCTTCCATGTGAAAGGAAAAGATAGTAATTCTTTGATCAGAACGAGTATTATGATACTAAAAAAAATTGTTGAGCCTTTAACACCCAACCTTGCATATCTAACCCATCAAACCTTGGAAACTCCAATCTAAAATGTTGAAATGGGGAAATAGAAGATATATTCTCCTGGAAGTGAAGTTGATATGCTCATTTTTGTTCTAACAATAAACAACTTTCTGATAAACTACTAACAACCTCTAACAACCTTGTAACTACCTTACAGCAGTTATAAACCTCCTTGCTGCTAATACTAGTATGGTTTCTTCCTTATTCTTGTACTCATTCTAAGTCCTAGATTAATGCCAACATTCTCTTCCCTTGCTTTATCTACTATCATTGTTTATGTTAATCTTCCTTTATCTATTCCTTGCTTAATTTTTTTGATCATTTCCTTCCTCTTGAGTTGTATAAGATAAACTAAAAAAATGAAAAGAACCAAACTGCCTTGATAGTTACTAAAGATGTTAATAATAAGAAAGGTAAGAAACCGAAGTTTGTTGCTCCCAAACCCACTCAAGAAAATAAAACTGGTCAAGCTAGCAGTGTAATGGGTCCAACTAAAGTTGTCTTCAAAAAAGAATGGAAGTGTTTCTTCTATAAGAAGAAGGGTTATTTGAAATGAGATTGTACCAAATATAAGACTTGTCTAGGAAAACAACAAAGTGAAGGTAACTCTTTGGCTCTTGTCTTATATAAACCGAATTTAACTGAATCCCCATCAAATTCTTAGTGGCTAGACAATGGTGTAACTAATCATGTTGCTTTTAGCTTACAAGGGTTCATAAACAAGAGGAGACCAAATAAAGAAAAGTTCAAGCTTACAGTTAGCAACAATGAAGAAGTGGGTGTAGAATTCATAGAAGTAGTTTGTTTAAATTTAGACTTTGGCTTTATACTATTAGGAGACACATTTTATATTCGTCATTAGGAGGAATTTAGTTTTCGTTTCGCTTTTGGAAAAAGTTTGTCATGCTTTTGATATTAGAAATTATAAGGTTAATTTTATTTTTTATTCAAAAGTTATTGATCCATGCACTTTTTCTTATGGCTTATATAGATTGTGTTTAGCTCCAAATAAAATTTATGCTATTTCTTATAATGTTGAAATAGTTTTTGTCAAAAAATCTCTTACTAAGGAAAAATCTTCCATGTTGCGACATAAAAGACTTTGCTACATCTCTAAGGAAATAGTAGAAAGGTTGATAAAGGAAGACAAAGAAAAAGAATGTGTCTCGTAGCTTTGACCTTTTTGAAATTGTCCACACTGACATCAGTGGACCCTATTAAACTAAATTGTGCAAAAATAAATATTTTATAACTTTTTTTATGGTTATTCCAAATATGGTTATTTGTTCTTAATTAAAGAAAAGTTCGAGGCTCTTGACAAGTTTAAGATCTTTAAGATTTAAGTTAAGAAACAATTAGGAAAAGTTATTGAGATTGTTAGGTCTGACCGAGGAGGAGAGCATTATTGTGAACAACATACAACATGATAATATAAATGTTTGTTTCCTATTTACTTTGAGGACTGTGGAATAGTGGAAATATACACTATGCCAAGTAGTCTCGAACATAATGGTATGGCTGAAAGATGAAATCATTTAAAGCATATGTTGAAGATAATTATGAGTATGACCAACCTACCAGATTATCTCTAGGGTGAGACAATCAAATGTGCTTTGTATTCCCTCAATAGAGTTTTCAGCAAAGTTGTACACAAAACACTGTTTGAAATTTGGACAAATAGATAACCTAACCTTAACCACCTTCGTATTTGGTGATGTCCTGCAGAAGTGCATCTTTATGTTTTCACTGAAAGTAAGATGGATCCTAGATCAACTCATTAATATTTCATAGGGTACTGAGATCATTCCAAATGTTACAGATTTTATTTCCCCAAATGAGGCACTAGATTCATAGAATCTCAAAACGTTAAATTCTTGTAGAATGATGTGGCCAAACAAGAAAGTTTCTATTTAGACATAGAGAAAAATGGGAAAGATAGGAAGATATCTTTTTCGCTACCTATACAACATGATTCAATAGTTCTTACACCTATGGTAACACCTGTGGAG
The DNA here is from genome assembly GCA_023935145.1 of Bretschneidera sinensis. Taxonomy (NCBI): domain Eukaryota; kingdom Viridiplantae; phylum Streptophyta; class Magnoliopsida; order Brassicales; family Akaniaceae; genus Bretschneidera; species Bretschneidera sinensis. Next base: position 71,537,673 of record CM043700.1, on the reverse strand, counting down.
GAGTAGGAGCAAGTTATTCAACGAGTGCCTGTGGAGACTCCTCCAACACAGGATGCAGTTGTGGAGTTGGTATTTAGAAGATCCATCAGGGAGAAGAGATTCATCATTCCTCCTGATTATATGGTCTACTTAAATGCGAGTGATTTTGACATTAGTCATGTTGTAGATCTAATAAGTTTTTCAGAAGTTGTTTTTCATTCATAATCTAATTTTTGGTGGGATGTAATGAGACTTGAGATTCATTATATGGGATATAATTGTGTGTGAGAGCTTATAGAGCTTCCTAAGGGTTGCAAGCCCATTGGTTGCTTGTGAGTTTACAAGACTAAGAATGATCCCAAAGGGAAAACTGAGAGATTTAAAGACACATTAGTTGCTAGTGGGTTCACTCAGAGAGAAGGTATTGACTACAATGATACTTTTCCTCTGGTTTCTACCAAGGATTCCTTAAGAGTTATTATGTAACTAGTAGCTCATTATGATATAAAGCTATATTAAATGGATATGAAAACTACTGATCTTCATGAAGAAGTCTATATGGTGCATCCTAAGGGATTTAAAGAAGATAGTAAGGACCATATAGTATGTAAACTCAATAAGTCTATAAATGGGCTCAAGCAAGCTTCTAGACAATGGTATTTAAAGTCTGATGAAGTTGTTACTTCTTTCGGTTTCGTTGAAAACATGATAAATTAGTGTATGTACTCCAAGTTCAGTGGGAGTAAGTTTATTTTCTTCATTCTACATATGGATAATATCTCGTTTGTCAATTGTAACTTGTGATTGTTGTATAAGACCAAAAAATTATTCTCTAAGTGTTTTGATATGAAGGATCTTGATGAAGCATGTTGTGTCCTTATAATCGAGATCCATAAGGATAGATCTTGTTCCATGTTGGGTCTTTCTCAAATAGTGTATAATGAGTTTGTCTTGGATAAGTTCTTTTTGTGACTAAAAACTTGGGAATGTGCCAACAGCTAAAAGTGATATGTTGGGTTTGGCGTAGTTTCCTATGAATGAGGATGAGAGGGAGTCTATGAAATGCTAGTGCACTTGGAAGCATTATGTATGCACAAGTTTGTAGTAGACCCGATATCGCTTTTGCAGTGGGTCTTCTTGGTAGATATCAGCCTAATCTAGGTGTGGATCATTGGATAGCTACCAAGAAGGTGATGAGGTATCTAAAGAAGACAATAGATTTCAAATTGGTTTATAAAAAAGTTGAAAACTTTGAGCTAATGGGTTATATAAATTCATAATTTGCTAGTTGTAAGGATGATAGGAGGTCTACCTCGAGATATATGTTCACGATGGCAGAAGGAATTTTTTCTAGGAAAAGTGTCAAACAAACATTTGTTACTTATTCTACTATGCACATTGAGTTTGTTGTCTATTTTGGAGCTGCGACTCAAGTTGTTTAGCTGAAGAATATCATTACTGAGTTATCTGTGGTTGATTCCATTATTAGGCTCATACAGTTGTACTGTGATAATGTTTTTGCAGTGTTGTTCTCTAAGAATAATAAAAGTGTTATTGGGTCCAAGCATATGGAAGTAAAGTATTTGACTGTTAAGGAATTTGTAAAGAAATGTGACGTGACAGTGGAGCACATTGGCACAAATGATATAGTTGTCAATCCATTGACTAAGGGATTACGCTCTAATGTCTTTAAGAAACATGTAGAAAATATGGGTTTAGTTGAGTCTTTTTATGTACTTAGTTAGTAGGAGGCATTAACTTAGCTCTATCAGTTTATTAAGGTTTCATTCGTATTTGCATCTTTTGATAATGTACTTTAGATTATTACATTTATAATTATCAATTGCTTTTGGTTATATGCGGTTTAAGTCTTTATAGTTTTGATATTATTGTATTATTGTGCATGTGAATACTTAAAGTATGACATGTCATATATGTATGAATAAAGTCTCAAGACATGTGTCAGTTTTAAGCAAAGGTTTGGGGCATTTATTAAAGTTAAAGCCTTTTTTGTATGTCTCATAACACATAAAGATTATCTTGAGATATTGAGCGGCTATTGAGACATACAAGCTCATTATTAGAGTTATAAGGATTTTCTATACGTGTGCTTGTGCTACTTAAAAAAAAGAGAAAATAATGACCAACAAGTAAGATTAGAATATTTAAATCACTTATGGATGCTAATTTTTTTGGTACACTACCACACTAAATCCATATCGATAGAGTTGATTGGCTCATGTGACCATGGAAAGTGCAGTCTTGGTAATGATGCATTTGCTACCATGATTTGGGGCTAAAAGCTTTGTTGGATCGGATAGACACTTGGAGCAGTCATTAGACCAATTGTTTTCAAAATTATGTGCGTATAAAGTTTAAATTTATCTTAGTCTGAGAGTCATTTTAAAATAATAAACATTTTCTTAACTAAACACAAGTAATTTAGCCAAGTGGAAGAATGTTAGAATTTTCCTGCATAAATTGTGGGCTTAGATTAATTGTGGGTTTTATTGTTTACTAAAACGGGTTAAATCATTGGTCTATTTTTGTGACTTAAAGAAAGCTCATATAAGGTCATCTATTAAATTAGACCTATCTCCTATATGTTAAGTGCTGACTAACTAGTGTAGGTCTTAGTAACCTATTAGGTCTTTGATGAGAAGCCTAGTGGAATACTATATAAATGTTATGACTAGGTCTCCTCTTTATGTTCTAAATATTACTCTACATTCTTTTGTCCCATCAAGGAAGCCAGTTCCAAGAGGAAAAATGAGGGGAAAAGCCCTAGTTTTTGTTTTGTTAACGATTTTCAGATTTGACATTCTTGTTCGTGTGACCATTTGTTGATCTCTTATTTTCACTGTGCATTTCATCACAGAGTCCAAGATAGGTACACATCTATGTTATCAATTCAATAGTGTAACATTGGGTGTTCTATAATATTGTTATGGTTGATTATTGGATTGAATTATTTCATTACAATTTTTACAATTGCTTCAAGTCAAATGTACTTGAGTGTGTTAAGGCCTTGAGTCTGATTCCTCATGCATACATATTCCTTACGGATAAGAACTAAAAAGGATGGTTGTGTGGGTGACCAAGAATTAAGGATAAATTAGATTTGATGTTGTAAAAAAAGAGTTGAATTGTGCTTTATATTAAATTCAACTCTCATAGTGCTACCTTGGTTAAGGGGACCTTCCAGTTTCCACCCATTTGTGAGTGTGGGTTCTAGTATTGGTAATATTGGTTTTTCATTTTTTAAATGTTGATTATATTTGATATTATGTCGATTGTAATTTTAATAAAAAAATCTCTTAGATCTCATAATTAGGGGACTTGATTTAAACCTAAATCTACTTCTAACGAGGAAATAATTTGTACATAGAAAGTGAAAATCTTGAAAAGAAAGAAAGAAATAAAAAAGAGTGTACATCATTTCTCTTTTCCTTTCTACATTGTTCAAACCAAAAACAACAATATTTGTCCATAAATCTATATAGGAAACTACCCAGATAGAGGAAAAAGAATACATAGTCTCACTGGTTGTCGTTGGAAGTTTATCATTGGGCTTATCTCGAATCACCAAATTCACCAATTTAATTTTGGTTCGACTCTAAAAATCAATTTAACTTTAATGATAATATTTCTTTATATATTAATTAATGATTGAGTATTCTTTTAGGTGACCATCCTGAGCTTAGTTCAATTGTTACTATCTCCCTACAATTAAGTAAAGTAATGTGTTATTTTAATTCGAGCTTTTGTATTTAATAAAAAAAATCCTCAGCTTGTACTATACAAAGCTTATATTATACTAATATTTAACCATTGTGTTAATGTCAATTTGATAGTATTCAATAGGTAAAGAAAACAAGTCCCATAAGTTTTGGCACAGTGGTATGACATCTCTCTATGTCAAAGTACAGAAGTTCGAATCCTTCATCTTTTGTGAGTCCGAAATTAATACAAAAATAGGGAAATAAACAATGTCAACCATCTAATTTCAAAATTTGATTGCATTTATTGAACTTTTAAAATTTTACCTTAATTATAACAATGTGAAACTTTTGGAGAGCGAGCTACATGGTATTATATTATCAAGACTAGTTTTGAAAAGTGATTGTTAGGATTAAGGGTGAATATAAATCCGATCAACTTGATCAAGTTTGGATCTAGTATAAGACTCAACGAATTGTCATGAAACACATATATTATTATTTATAAGGTGAATTGATACGAACTTGGTATTTGATGAATAGATGATGATTCTTGATAGTAATAGAGATAAATATGAATTTTGACAGTGAATTATAGGGACGATGAAAATAATTGGAACTAATTAATGGCTAGTGACCAAATCCATAAGAAAATATAGAGAAAATAGAGAAATTACAAACTAAAAGGTTTATTGATTATTGATTGATTCTACAAATGGATGTACAATACCTTATATAGGTTATGAGGGTATGAATACAAGGAGTAACCAACTACCATTCTAACTACCTAATTAATTAACAAACTAGTTAATCCCTTATTCAATTAACATTGGTATCATTTCCCAACCCATCAAATGAACCTTGTCCTCAAGGTTCAAGTAATTCCCTCAATCAACACTATTGATGTGTTTCGTAGTTCAGACAAATAATTGATTTGAATTCAAGACTAGACTTCTAATAATATTGCAAGAATTGCAATAGAGAGGAAGAAGGAAATTTTGGAATTACTCTTGATTATTGATTGATTATACAAAATGGTTGTACAATGCCTTATAGTAACCAACTAACATTCTAACTAACTAATTAACAAACTATTAACCAACTACTAAAAAAATAACTATTCTCTTATTCAATTAAAATGCTCTCTAATACTAATTCTATTCATATCATTGCCCAACAAATCAAATGAAATTTGTCTTCAAGGTTCAAGTAATGCCCTAATTCCAATAATCAATTTCGCCATGGTTGATGAACGAAAACTAGATTTGCTGCTTTTGCAAGTCTTGAGGCTTAGTGTCCCAAGCTTTGGAGCTAATTTCCCAATTGAGAAGTGGGTCAGACAACACCCAATGGAACATGGGCCCAATTGATCAATCTCCAATAAAGTAAGCTCATAATTGGTCCACTTACTAACAAACATAGTTGTTAGGCATTTGAAAACTGCTGAATCTAATTTAAGTGGATATGAAAACCCACTAATATGACCACTTCCTGTAGATAGAAGTTATCCCATAAAGTCCATAGACCAAAATCTCGTTAGCTTTAACCACATAACTTGACTCGTTCAATTTTTTATGTAGGATTTTAATATGCTCGTACTAGATCTCAGGAAGCTTCGCACCAACACAAAGAGGGGTGCTTGCTATCACTAGATATGGATCCATGAGTTTGCTCAAATCTAAAGCGGTGAAACCCAAAATCCTGAGTTGACTCATTTCGTTCTTCACTATCGTTGACGTCAAAAAACATGAGGTGATTTCTGCCAACGAGACTGTTAATTTCTTAAGAGATTCCTTCTATGGTTTATTAATTTTGATTTTGAAAAATTGTATTCCATACTTTATCAGATTTTCTTATTATCTTTTTCTTTGCCTGCTTCAAATTCATGGTGCGTGATTGGTCTTTCTCGGTTATGTCGTCATTAATTGAGTCTGTGATGTTTGAGCTAGCTTCATCCTGGTTTACGTGGTTATGGGGCTCTTATCCTTGGTGTTTGGCGAGATAAGATCCATCGTATGGTCAGAAGTTCCAGTGGTTGTCTTGGGTTCGGACTGGTAATTGGTCTTTAACTCAGATCTGGATTTAGAATCAAAGGGTTGTGGTTGATGGGTAGCCTTGGTGGTATGGGTTTTAATTTCTGGCTTGTTGGGAAAATTTTCTTGGGGAAAAGTTTATTGGTCAGAGAATAGTTTTGTAGTGGAGGAGAAAAAGGTTTTAAAGGTTCAACCTCATCTGGTTTCTGGTTTGTTTTGTTGTGGAAGCCGTTGATGATCTCTTGTTGGTTTCAATTTCCTCGGTATCCCTCTGTTCTGGTGTGTTCTTTTCTTCTTCTTGAGTTGTGACTGTCTTGTGGTGATTTTTGTGTGTGGGTTATTTCAATGTAGCCATTGGAACATCTGATTCATAAAATTTTGCATCCTCACCATATCATGAAATATTCTCTAATTTGTTGTGATCATTCTTCACACTATGTACTAATTTTTTCTGACATCATTCCATTGTCGGTATTGATAGTATGTAGGTCCTGCTGTTTTTCCTCAACTGTAGGTGTAGGAATAGGATCAAGAACCTCTGCCTCCATTTTTTGTACTATTTTATTATTTTATTGATTTTTCTCCGTTGGAATTCTTGTTCCTTTTCTTGATACCCATCAATACCAAGTAGCTTGGCCATTTCCTTGGAAATTTTTATTTCAATTTCTGGAATTGCAGGATTAGATGGGTCTTATTGTTCGGTTGAATAGAGTTGGATGACCAACTCGTTGTATTGATCAAATATAATGATTTTGAGAAAATATGGATGAATTTTTGTGTGAAAGAAAGTGGATTATGATAGTGATTCAAGAACTTAAAATATTTCAAGAATCGGATACAATGAAAGCACCATTGATGCATTTCATAGTTCATGCAAATGCTTGATTCGAGTTCAAAACTAGACTCATAAGAATATTGCAAGAATTGCAATAAAGAGAAAGAAGGAAATTCTAGAATTACTCTTGATTATTGATTGATATAAAATGGTTGTAAAATACCTTATATAAGCTATGAGGGATGAATACAAGAGTAATCAACTACCATTCTAACTAACTAACTAATTAACAAACTATTAACCAACTAGTAACAAACTAACTAATCTCTTATTTAATTAACTTTCTTTCTAATACTAATTCTATTTGTATCATGAACCGGTACATATTGTAGAGGTAAATTCTACAAACTAAAAATATATTCAATAATAAAAAGGTTCTTTTATTGGATTCAATTAATCTCATAGAACAATCTTTTAAGAAATCTAAATAAGAGAGTAGAATATGATATAATTGATAGCACAATGGTGTTTATAGAGAAAATCTCTCAAATCTCTTTTAAGAAAATTTTTGGATCCTCTAAGATGACGTAAAAGCGCCTATTTATAGACAATTTGGTAACCATTTTTGGGCGGGAGATACAATTAACTTTGACAGCTAAGTATTGCCAACTAGATGCTGCCAGGCATTAAAAATCTATATAATCTCCACGTGAAGGATAAATATAATTCTTTTGCTTTTGGTTATTCGTTCACATGTTATATCCACATCTTGTAACCAATGATCGTTTTGCACGTGTCATTATACAAAAGTTGTATCTACACATATATATAGTGCACAATCTTGTTAATGTGATTTTTTAAAAAATAACTTCACTAAAAAAATCTACAAAAAAATCACAATTATTTAATTTTAATTTGGATTTAAACTAAACAAGACACATCTTTTTGGAAATTTGACTCAACCTATGAACACCCTAGTTAGGACAACGAACCTTAGCACTGCTTATGAGGTTAATAATAGGGTTATTATCACCAAACATCCTTACACTTATTTTATGCGTTTCAATGTCCCAAATATATTTTAAAAACGATCAATTTACCCCTTACATTTTAGATGTGTGTCAAATAAACCCTTCTGATGATAATTAAGAAGAAATTGATATCGGTGCATACAAAAATATTGACCAAAGTAGATTCTAGCCCACACAAAAATCTAGCCTTGTTAAATGGTCAAGATTCTTATATATGTCGGTATCAATTTCGTCGGAATGATTACCAAAAGGGTTTATTGGACACATATCTAAAATGCAAAGGATAAATTGATTGTTTTTAAAATATAAGGGGACATTGAAACATATGGAAAAATGTGAGGGTGTTTGGTGATAATAACCCTTAATAATACTAGTATTACTATAGAAGTTTTCTCTTTGCCAATAAATATGATAAAAATGTCATACTTAAGGTTCGATTAACAAATGTCTTGGTTAGTAAATATTAATATAGAGTTATACTGTAATTAATTCAAATTTCCAATGAATTTACACATAAGAAACAAACAATTATCAAATTATTCTTAAGAAAACAAATGCAAATTGCATACACGAGTTTCACGAAAAAGAGATTCACCAAAGAATTGCACATCTCCAGCTTCAAAACTAAACAATTCTTTAAGCACCATTAAGATTGATTTATACAATTTTTCTTTGAATTGAGATAATGTGAAGATGAAGATTTTGTGAATATTTTTTGAGAGAAATATTACATAGAGAATTTTTATTCAAATAATTTTAAGATTTATATAGACTTACAGTTAACAAAATTCCATAATTTTCATAAATTAGACCACTATCAGAACCTCCTGCACCACTTCCCTAACAGCCACTACTGCTACCACCACCTCCCTAATAGCCGCCACTGCTACCACTACCTCTCTAACAGCCACCACTACTACCACCATCTCCACTAGTTCCACTACCACTAAAGTCGTTACCACTGCCACCACTATCAGAACCTCCTACACCACCTCTGCAACCACTATAGCGCCCTCAAACACCTCCAAAGCCACCATCATGAATTAATATACCTATGGCTACTGTTGATGCTGAAAATGAGATTGAGGATATTTTTGTTAAACTAGATATGGGTCGAGTGAGATAGATGCTTGGTATTGGCCATATTCTTGTGTCCATGTTAGCTTGGTACTCAAAATCTTGCAAGGAAAGTCACCTAGAGTTTAGTTCTCCAAGAAGGACCCTTTAACGGTTTAGTCAGTAAGTACCAAGATGAAATAAATTCTGGTTGGAAGCTTGCATTTATGAGGCATTGAGCCTATTTATATAGGCTTTGGAGATCATGAGTCCCACCAAGGGTCTTATCCCAAGCCTTTAGGTTTGCGCTAGGAGGTCTAAACCCATACTGTTTAGGTCTACGAGTCACGTTATAGTCTTACCCCATGTCTTTAGGTCTATGAGTCATGTCACAGTATTACCTCATGCCTTTAGGTCTATGCTAGGGGTTTTTAACCCAAGCCATTTAGGTCTACGAGTTATGTCACGGCTCACGTGCCTGAATTTTATTGAGTAGGATATTTTTGCTTATATCATATGCCTGCTCTTGAAAACTTGAAAGGGTTTTTGAGGAAGTATAGTGTTTTCCCTTATGATGTTAATGATATCTTCTTCTCGACAGGGTATTTTGGTCATGCCTTATGTGGGTAAGCATATCAATATTTTCGTGTTGGCTTCATGGTCTTTAGTAGGCCCCAATGGAACTATGAAGCTGTTAAGGCTTTAATCCCATCTCGGTATTTTTTGGGCTTTGTGGGTTCTAGTGAAATTGTGATGCCGTTAAAGCTTTAATCCTACTTCGGTACGAGCTTTAATGGGCCTCAGTGGAATTGTGAAGGCTAAGTATTTGGGCCTTTAATGTCCATAATTATGAATAGTCCCTTGGGCTTCTCGAGACGCTCGTTTGGGCTGCTAATGATGGGGATGTTTGGAATGCCTAAAGTGCCTCTTGTGCTCTCAAGCTTAATGAAGTGGGAGACGTGCCAGCGTAACATCTCAAGGAATCATTAATGTTGGGACTATAAAAAGGGTAAAACTCTATCTTTTTCTCACGGAACCCGAACGAATGGTTTGAAATCGACTAGACTTGTTCTCACAACTCAAATTCTATGGTATAGATGTACCAGTATACTCAGCTCGTCAACGGGATGAGTATTTAACGTTTTTACCCTAAAACCACTAAGTGTTAGCGGTTTGAACCTAAAACTCACTTTTTCTCATGGAACCCGAACTAGTGGTCTGAACTCGACTATACTTGTTCCAACAACTAACATTCTATGGTACAGATGAGCTGGTAGTCTCGGCTCGTCCATGGGATGAGTATTTTAAGTTTTTGATCCTAAAACCACTAAGTGTTAATGGTTTGAACCTAAAACTCTCACTTTTTCTCACGGTACCTGAACCAATGGTCCGAACTCGACTAGGCTTATTCTCACAACTCACATTCTATGGTACGGATGTGCCAATACTCTCGGTTCGTTAACAGGACGAGTATTTTACGTTTTTGACCGTAAAACCACTAAGTGTTAACGGTTTGAACCTAAAATTCTATGGTACGGATGTGTCGGTACTTTTGGCTTGTCAACGGGATGAGTATTTTACATTTTCGACCCTAAAAAAATTAAGTGTGTTAACAATTTGAACCTAAAACTAACCTTTTCTCATGGAACCTGAATTAATGGTCTAAACTTGACTAGACTTGTTCTCATAACTCAAATTCTATGATATGAATGTGCTGGTACTCTTAGCTCGTCCACGGGACGAGTAATTTACTTTTCGACCCTAAAACCACTAAGTGTTAACGGTTTGAACCTAAAACTCTCACTTTTTCTAACGGAACCCGAACTAGTGGTCCGAACTTGACTAGACTTGTTCCCACAATTCACATTCTATGGTATGGACGTGCCAGTAGTCTCAGCTCATGAACGGGAGAAGTATTTTACGTTTTCGACCCTAAAACTACCAAGTGTTAATGGTTCGAACCTAAAACTCACTTTTTCTCACGGAACCCGAACCGGTGGTCCAAACTTGACTGGACTTGTTCCTACAACTCATATTCTATGGTATGGACATTTCATTACCCTCGTCTCGTCCACGAGACGAGCATTTTATGTTTTTTAGCCTAAAACCACAAAGTGTTAACAGTTTGAACTTAAAACTTTCACATTTTCTCACAGAACCTAAACCGGTGGTCCGAACGCGAGTAGACTTATTCCTAAAACTCACATTCTATGATATGAAAATGTCGGTAATCTCGGCTTGTCAACGGGATGATTATTTTATGTTTTTTATTCTAAAACCACTAAATGTTAGCAGTTTTGAACTTAAAACTCATTGTTTATCGCGAAACCCAAACAAGTGGTCCGAACTTGACTAGATTTGTTCCCACAACTCACAATATATGGTACGGATGTGCTGATACTCTTGACTCACCCACGGGACAAGTATCTTACATTTTCGACCTTAAAACCACTAAGTGCTAGCGAATTCAACTTAAAACTCATTTTTTCTCATGGAACCCAAACCGGTAGTCTGAACTCGACTATACTTGTTCTATAAAACCACTTAGTGTTAACATTATAGGGTATATATCATGCACATTACAGTAATAAAGTTTAAATTACAAAGCTCTAAAAGTGTTTAGTATTTACATTGGAGGGTGAAGGTGGAGGTGGTAGCCCGTAACTCTGACAGATGGCAATCATGGCGCATTGTATGCCTTTATTCAGCTGCTTTGTGCGCTCCAAGAGTTGTTATGTTTCCTCCAAATGCTGTTATACCTTATAGACTCGCTGGCTGACCTCCTCCTGGATTTGTTGTTGTATATGCTCCTCCTCAAGAAATGTGGAGCCTCGAGCCCTGGAAGAGGTGGGATTAGAGGATGAAAAACACTCTGACTTCCCGAGCATAGTACTCGAGTCTACCAAACGCCTAAGCTATATACACAACCTTTCTTCGGCCCCTCCACATGCTGTTAATCATTCATTGGTGTCCAATTACTAGTGTGCAGATAGATCATTTCCATATTTAGAGGTCATAGCTTGACTATAGGATTCATGTAATCTAAATCAATACATTAGGTAGATAAATTAAAGGAATTTAATCAAAATCAATACATTAAGTCGATAAATTAGATCATAGACAACTAAATTGAAGGACTTTAGTAATTAAGCTGGTTGACATTATGTTTTATTAAAAATCTCTTTATATTTACGCTTACTGTCCTGGAATTTCGGTCATCATACTCCCTTATGCTCTTGGCTATGTGGATCTCATTGAAAACTTCTAGAACAGACGGTGGTTGCCCAACTTTTCTTCCTACAAGTGGTCATGAAATTTGGATCAAATATGAAATAAACATTATAATCTTTTACTTATAAAAAAAAAACTAACATCATATAGATCATTCGCATTCATGTATTAATAAAAAAAGAATCATGAAGATAATTGACATTAGAATTATGTTTACCAATCGATCTGCGTGCTCTTGCGTACTCATGAACCCTCCAACATGGTGGACAAGCTCATTCCCTAACCATCTATTAGATAATGCAGCTTGCAGAAGCCTCTCCCAACCTTCTATGGCCCATAGGCCACAAAGTTTATCCCAATTTGGCTACCTCATCCAATGCTTTTTCCATCCAACCCATTCTAGTTTGTTTGGCCCATGCTCTCGTTGCACTCTAGCTCAGGCTTTGTTTAGGTGATCAGTGAAGAGCCTCTGAGTAATATGATTAAAAATAGCTTGGGTACGCGTGGTCTCGTCCTCGATGGAGAACCTATAATGATCCTGAAATGCAAAGGAAAAAGGGATTACTTACAACCTACAAAAATACATATACGAAGCAAAAATACGACGTATAACAACTTGTTCATATAGAGTACATATATATAATAAACATACATGTGGAGCATACAATGTAAATTATACCAAAAAGTTATTAAAGCAATTATTCTACATTCCGGGAGTAAACTGTCTATATGAATTGATAGACTCATCATGATGACTCTTTGCTATCAATGTTATAGTCCTTATGACGCCCTTCACCCTATTGAATGCATTGCAATAATCAGAAGCTTCAAGTCAAATGCAAAAAATTGGATTTTATGGTACTAATAAATAAATATTGTCAATAAAACTATATTAACCGAGTACTTCTAATGCGAATCAAAGGTTAATCCATTGGATTCTCGGGAGCAGGGGGGAGTCTGTTAGGCCTTCTTCTTCCAGGAGGTACATCCTCTTCCTTATCTTCATCTCCTTCGACACCCTCCACAGGTTCTGCAATTTGAAAGAAAAAATATTATAAGCCAAAATGAAAAACATTACAATTAGAAGAAGGGGTTTATGTACAATGTTGTTGGTATTTGTCTAAGGTTTGCACAGGTCCAACCATGGTTCAAAGATGGTTAAAATCTAAAACAAAGGTGGATTATCAAAGTTCAGCAAGTTATAAGGTTGCACACATGTGTGTGCATCATTTTGGAGCAAGGGAAGGCCATGCGCACTAGTGTGTGCACTTCTGTATACAGGCAGAAGGATGTGTGCACAGCAGCAGAAGTAGCAGCACCAGTGTGCGCCGCAGCGCGCACACCCAGTGCCACACCTCCCATCAGGTGTGCACCAGCGCCACAGCATGCACGCCCAGTGTCGCACCACCCAGGCACACTGCTGCACACATGGGCAGCAGGCTTAAGGGCCCTCTAAAGTGTGTGTGTGCAAGGCCAAAACGCACAACACCACTTAGAGAGTGATGAAGGGCTATGATTAAAAGGAGATCATAATCAAAGGGTGACGATTGAATCTCAAGAATGTCCAAGAAGTGGATGGCTATAAAAGGGGTTCTCAAGCCTCATTGTTCAAGTGACAATACAACATATACAAGACACACTTTGAGATCAATTGTAAACACATAGAGAGAATTGTGTAAGAGTGACAAACACAAGAGGGACTCTTTGTAGTGAGGCTGGTTATAAAAGATAGAGAAGTCTAGATTAGATAGAGAGCATTCTTAGTTCTCATCTTCTTCCTTTCTTCTCTTCTTGTTTCTTCAAGAACTTGGATTCTTGAAGGGGATTGCTGTAACTTGTAAAAACCATTTGATTTAGTGCAGAGAGTTCGGAGGAACTCACGTGGACGTAGGCACATTGCCGAACCTCGATAGCAATTACCTGTCTTATTTCTTTCTTTGATTTTCTGTTCTTGTGTTCGATTGCTGAAATTCTTTCTACAAGTCATTCTAGACTTGGGTGTTGGAAGATCACCACCTGGGCATCTTGTCAAGGTGATTTCTAATAGTGGTATTAGAGCTTGCACAACTGGTTATCGGAGCAAGAAGTAGAAGGTGATTGAGCCAAGACTCCAAGAATCAAAGATCAAACTTCTTGAGTGATTCAAGGACGGTGTAAAGATCAAGATCCGATCGTGTTCTTGAAGGTCGATTCAAGAACGGTGTTAAGATCCATCTTTGATCGGTGTTCTTGAGGTTAAAGAAAGCATTTGTGGGTAGTGCATAAATCAGGGATCTTGTCTGCAAAAGATGGCTTCAAATTTCTGTGTTGAGAAGTTTGATGGAAAGGGAGACTTTGCCCTTTGGAAGCGGAAGATCAAGGCGGTTCTAATGCAACAGAAAGTGGACTTGGCTATTGGAGAAGATGATGCTTTTCCAGCAAGTGTCACGGAGGACCAACGGACCGAAATGAAGAAGATGGCTTACAACACCATTTTCTTGCACATGTCAGATAGTGTCACAAGGGAGTACGGAGACTCAGAGGATCCGACTGTCATATGGAAGAAACTAGATGAGTTGTTTCTTACCAAAACTCTCCTTAACAAGATTTATCTTCTTAAAAGAATCTTTACTTTTAAAATGGATCCTAGTAAAGAGTTGTAAGATAATCTTGATGTCTTTAATAAGCTAGTTCAATATTTGAATAGCTGTAGCATTATTTTTTCGGATGAACAATTGGCTGTTATCTTGTTAAATTCTCTTCCTGATTGCTTTGATAATTTGATTAACATTATTTAGTATGGAAGGGATACTTTGACAAAGGAGATTGTGATCAATGCCATAAGGGCACATGATTTCAAGGCCAAGATGAATGAGACATCAAATGGATATGGGCTGTTTGTAAGAGGAAGGCCAGCAACTCGGAATGGCAGTAGCAACCATGGCAACTACTGGGAGAAATCAAGAGGTAGAGGGCAGAACCATGGGAGATCTCATTCCAAGACAAGACTTGGAGGAGGAATGATATGCTTCTACTGCAACAAGGAGGGCCATTTTGAGAAAGATTGCAAGAAGAGGATATGGGATAAGAGGAGAAGCCATACCAACAATGGAGAGGCGTCGGTTGCCAAGGGAGAACAGCAAGATGATGTTCTTGTTGTGTGCTCAAATATGAGCAGGAGGCAAGGCAGCAGAAAGTGGATTCTTGATTCCGGGTGCACTTATCACATGTACCCTCACAATGAATGATTCAAGAATTTCAAGGAGATCAATGATGGAAGGGTTTTCTTGGGGAATGAAAATTCTTACCAAGTAAGAGGGATTGGTGACATTCAATTGAAGATGTTTGATGAAGTCACAAGGCTGCTGCAAAATGTGAGGTATCTTCCAGATTTAAAGAGAAATTTGATCTCATTGGGGCAGTTGGATTCCATGGGGTATACATGCAAAGTAGAGGGAGGAAAGATCAAGGTGGCCAAGGGATCTTTGGTAGTGATCAAAGCAGTAAGAAACGATGGACTCTATGAGATGATCGGAGAAACAAAAATCAATGATCAAGCAGCAAGCTTGATGGTTGAGATGGACAAGGCAGCCCTTTGGCACACTTGCTTGGGACACATGAGTGAAAAGGGCCTACAAGTTCTTAGCAAAGATGGTCTACTTGGTGGTGACAAAGTAGAGAAATTGGATTTCTGTGAGAGTTGTATTCTTAGGAAGCAACACAGGGTCGGCTTTAACACCAGAGTGCACAAATCTAAGGGGATTCTTGACTACATTCATTCGGACCTTTGGGGACCAGCAAGGACACCAACACAGGGAAGTAACATTTACTTTCTGTCTTTAATTGATGATTATTCAAGAAAAGTGTGGGTTTATTTGCTTAGGAATAAATCTGATGCCTTGAATAAATTTGTTGTGTGGAAGAAGTTGCTGGAAACTCAAACGAGTAGGGTAGTTAAAGCTTTACGAACCGATAATGGCTTAGAATTTTTCAACAAGGATTTTGATAAATTCTGTGAATTAAATGGCATTCTAAGACATAGGACGGTTGTAAAAACACCCCAGCAAAATGGAGTTGCTGAAAGAATGAATAGAACCCTTATGGAAAAAGTTAGGTGCATGTTAATAGGATATGGGTTACCAAAACATTTTTGGAGAGAAGCTGTGGCTACAGCTGCATACTTGGTAAATAGATCACCCTCTAGAGCTTTAGAGCTTAAGACTCCCATGGAGTTGTGGAGTAGAAAACCCCCTGAATTAAACAACTTTAGGACTTTTGGGTGTGCTGCATATGCACATCAAAAGGAGGATAAACTTGGCCCTAGATCTAGAAAATGAGTATTTCTAGGATATGGTGATGGGGCTAAGGGATATAGGTTGTGGTCCTTAGAAAAGAAGGGCATGAAACTGACTATAAGTAGGGATGTTATGTTTAATGAATTGTTATTTCCCTACTTGGAGAAAACTAACCCTGTAGGGGCTAGTGTGCAAACCAGTCCGGAAGTTGTGGAGCATCGCATCAAGGAGAACTCGGTTCAGGTAGAGCAAAGGAGGCAAGAGGGTTCGGACCAGGTAAAGCCCTTGGATGAAGGCCAAGAAGCTCAAGAAACTCAAGAAGAGGTTGATGCAGTAAATGACTACTAGCTCACAAGAGACTGGGGAAGGAGAGTGGTTAGACCACCCTTGAGGTATGGGTTTGCAGATGCGAATGTAGCAGCTCCTTGGATAGAAGGAGAGGTTGAACCAGAAACTTACACGGATGCCATGGAGTGTAAGGATTCGTCAAAGTGAGCTGGCTATGGAGGAAGAAATGGATTCTTTGATGAAGAACAACTCTTGGGAGTTGGTACCCAAACCAGAAAAAACAGAGACTGGTGGATTGTAGATGGCTCTATAAGATCAAAGAAGGGAATACTCCAGGGGAAGAAGTCTGATATAAAACAAGGATAGTGGCAAAGGGGTTCACATAAAAAGAAGGTATAGATTTCACCAAAATCTTCTCACCGGTTGTAAAGTACAAGACAATACGGATAATGTTAGCATTAGTGGTCCAATTTGATTGGGAAATCGAGCAAATGGATGTAAAGACTGCATTCTTGCATGGAGAGCTCGATAAGACCATTTTCATGAGGCAACCCAAAGGCTATGAGGAAGTAAGGCAGGGAGAGTTAGTGTGCAAATTGAAGAAATCTCTCTATGGCCTAAAGTAATCACCTCGGCAATGGAATAAGAGGTTTGATTCCTTTGTGATGAGCTTGGGTTTCATGAGGAGCTACTATGATTCGTGCTTGCACTATAAAGGGTAGAAGGTTGAGGAAGTGGTGATCATCCTCATCTATGTGGATGACATGTTGTTGGTTGGGAGCAGCATGGAGAGGATAAAGAAATTAAAGACTCAGCTCAGTGAGGAATTTGAGATGAAAGATCTTGGCCATGCACAAAAGATCCTTGGGATATGTATCATCCGGGAAAGGGAGAGAAACAGATTGAAGATCTCTCAAACTTCATACATAGAGAAGATGATATCTAAATTCTCTATGGAAAATAGCAAACTAGTGAAGGTTCCCCTTGCTGGTCATTTCAAATTCTCCAGTGATCAATGTCCAAGATCGGATGTGGAGAAGAAGGAAATAGAGAAAGTCCCTTACTCTAGTGCAGTTGGTTCTGTTATGTACACCATGGTAAGCACTAGACCTGACATTGCTCATACAATGAGTGTTCTCAGCAGGTTTATGAGTAATCTCGGAAAGGAGCATTAGCTTGGGATGAAGTGGTTGCTAAGGTATTTGAAGGGAAGCCCAGGAGTAGGGCTGGTGTATGAGAAGAGGGGTAATGCCATCTGCCTTGAAGGGTTTGCAGATTCGGACTATGGAGCAGACCGGGATAAAAAGAGATCGATTACCTCCTACTTCTTCAACTTAAATGGATGTTGTGTAAGTTGGAAGGCTCAGTTGTAGCCAGTAGTACCACTCTCAACAACCGAGACTGAGTAGATAGCAGCTACAGAGGCCATTAAGGAGGCTATGTGGTGCAAAGGGTTGCTTGAAGAGTTAAAGGTACTGGAGGAGCAGGTTGTGGTATTTTCGGATAGTCAAAGTACCTTGAACTTGTGTAAAAATCTAGTGTTCCATGAGAGGACAAAGCATATGGATGTTCGGTATCATTTTATTTGGGAAAATGTTACAAAATGATGCATCCATGTGGACAAGGTTGCCACGGAAGAAAATCCTGTAGATTTGGGTACTAAAGTTTTACCTCTAAGTAAGTTCAATCATTGCCTTGGACTACTTAGAATAGGAGTCGATTGATAGATGACTCATGATGAGTTTGGGTCCTGAAGCTTTCTGCACAATGGTTCATGTTTAAACACTTAGACAAAGGTAGAGATTGTTAGTATTTATCTAAGGTTTGCACAGGTCCAACCATGGTTCAAAGATGATTAAAGTCTAAACCAAAGGTGAAGTATCAAAGTTCAGCAAGTTAGAAGGCTACATACATGTGTGTGCATCATTTTAGAGCAAGGGAAGGCCATGCACACTAGTGTGCGCACTTCTGTATATAGGCAGAAGGGTGTGCACACAGTAGCAGAAGGAGCAGCACCAGTGTGCGCCGCAGCGCGCACACCCAGCGCCACGCCTCCCAGCATGCACACCATCAGGTGTGCACTAGTGCCACAGCACGCACGCCTAATGCCGCACCGCTCAGGCACACTGCTGCACACATGGGCAGCAGGCTTAAGGACCCTCTAAAGCGTGTATGTGCAAGGCCAAAATGCACAGCGTGATGAAGGGCTATGATCAAAAGGAGATCATAATCAAAGGGTGAGGATTGAATCTCAAGAATGTCCAAGAAGTGGATGGCTATAAAAAGGGTTCTCAAGCCTCATTGTTCAAGTGACAATACAACATATACAAGACACACTTTGAGATCAATTGTAAACCCATAGAGAGAATTGTGTAAGAGTGGAAAACACAAGAGGGACTCTTTGTAGTGAGGCTTATTGTAAAAGATAGAGAAGTCTAGATTAGATAGAGAGCATTCTTAGTTCTCATCTTCTTCCTTTCTTCTCTTCTTGTTTCTTCAAGAACTTAGATTCTTGAAGGGGATTGTTGTAACTTGTAAGAACCATTTGATTTAGTGCAGAGAGTTCGGAGGAACTCACGGGGATGAGGCACATTGCCGAACTTCAATAATAATTGCTTGTCTTCTTTCTTTCTTTGATTTTCTGTTCTTGTGTTCGATTGCTGAAATTCTTTCTACAAGTCATTCTAGACTTGGGTGTTTAAAAGATCACCACCTGGGCATCTTATCAAGGTGATTTCCAACAAATGTAAAAGTAAATACATAGTTACCTAAAGCTATGGCATGTGAATTCAAGGCATCATCTCTACCGGGGTTGTGCCCCCCTCTTGCCTCTTGCTTGACCCCTTGGTGGCATCCTGTTTTGAAAAAACAAAAGGTATGAAGACCAAGATTTGAAGCTCCTAAGGTAATTAATCTTAATGTAAATCTTTTTTAATTACCTAGCTTAAATGTGGCTCATTTTGATTATAAAATATTTTTGACAAAAACATATCAACTTTGTCTTAATTTTATAAGACATTTTAAAAACATAAAAATTCTGTTTCAGGGGATCCAATCGACTGAATGAATCATTAAGTAGACTGACTAAAGGATAGAATGTCCTGGCCTTTGATCCAGTCAACTAAATGAATCATTAAGTCGACTGAATGAAGGACAAAGTGTTCTGGTCTGTGATCCATTCGACTAAATGAGTCATCCAATTACTGAATGATTCATTTAGTGGACTAAATGAAGGACAAAATGTTCTACTCTCTGATCTAATTGAATGAATGAATGATAAAAAGATTTTCCCATGGTCTAGTCGACTAAATGGTTTATCCAGTTGACTGAATAAGGCACTTGATGCTAAAAAATTGATTTTTACACTGAAATGATGATACAAAACTATTAATTTTAATTTTCATCAATTACCAAAATAATTTGGAATAGAGATATGTTTACAAGTTAATCCATGCGGTGAACGTGTTCTTCTTTTTCTTCAACTCCTTCTGCATTCGATTGATCTATTTCTTCCATTATTCCAATGGGATCATGAAGAATACCCAACATATCAAATTTGTAGTCCACATCACCTGGGATTCGACAAGGACTTTCATCATCTGGGAAGTAATCTGGAACGATAGACATTATATCTTGATTTGCATCTTCATATAAAAGAACATATATATTGCCCCTCGCCCTAACTTTACAAATTTCCCATTAGTAGTCTTTCTTTCTTCTTTGAAGGGTACGGTGAGTAGTACACTTGTGTTGCTTGCTTCGCCAACACAAATGGCTCATTTGAATGAAGCCTTGATGTATGCTTTATATCTATAAGACTATGTTTTGGGTGTACCGTAAGTCCTCTTTCAGAATCATACCAGTGACACTTAAACAATATAACCGTGTTACCTTTCCTTATATATTGTATGGCTATAATTTCTTTCAACATACCGTAGAAGTCGTGTTCGTCTACGTCGTTACAACTACCTTTCACACATACACTACTATTCATTGTTTTCTTGAATTTCTCATACTCTTCAATGTGAAATTTGAATCTATTTACATTATAGCCACTATAACAGGTCACATGTTTACGCGAACCAAGTCCTTTATGTCGTATGCAATTGTCAATTGTATAGTCCCTCAAAACCTATTAAAATCACAATATACATGTTTATATGGTTCTACTTATAATATTGAGGAATTATCTCATTCAATGTTTACGTATAAGGTTATGAAGCCATTTCGCGAAATCCTTCTCGAGAAGCTTTTCAATTTGTTCGTTGGTGATATGAAGCTATTCATGCCTCAACATTTCGTCGTATTGCTTACAATATTGATAATTGAATCACAATCTAAAATCTATTGACACTATAAATAATAAGTTTAAGGCAAGGTATAAGGACTCACTCCACATAAGGCTCTATCTCTACACAATTTAAGACAACAAATATCTCTACAACCTTTATCTAAATCTTTTCTATTTTCATAACCAAATGCACGACCTAGATAACAGGAAATGGATAGGTGCCCATTTGGATCCACATCTCCCCCATCTTCATTTCGACCTACTCGATTCAATTTTGTTTGAATATTCGGTTCAAAATAATATGTGCAGAAGTTAGAAGTTTCCTCTATAATATACGCCTCAACAATGGAGCCTTCAACGTGTGCTTTGTTACAAGCCTTTTTCTTTAGGTTGTGTATACAATTATTTTGCATATACATATTATAAAACAATTATACAACAGTAAAGCACACAACTTAATTAATATAAATAAATATTAATAAGAGATATCACCTTTTGAAGGGATACATCCAACGGTACTGCATATGACTCTCAACCTTAGCTTCATAAGGTAAATGGATATGCAAATTCTCTATAGAGTCAAAGAATGACAAGCAAAAATATCTTTTCTAGCTTGCATAAGGTCACCACAATGTTTTTCTCAAGTAACTCCATATGCTTAGCCCGTACCTCAGTTGTGCATATGTCTCTAATAACGTTACTGAGTTCTATTAATGAATCACATATAGCATAGACAAAAAGTCACGAACTGCTAATGATATAAATCTCTCCATGAACATGTGGCAATCGTGACTCTTCATCCCATATAACTTGCAGTCGTTCACATTGATACATCGGGTTATATTTGAGGCATACCTATATGGGAACTTCAATTTCTTCACCCATTTGCGCACATCCTTTATCTGATACTTATTCAAAGCGTAAGATGCTTTAGGTTTTTTAGGCTTTCCATTTACTTCAATCAACTCAAACTTCATACGCTAACAAATGTTCTTAATATCCTCATAAGCGTTTAAATTGTCTTTGGTTTTACTTTTGACATCCATAACTATGTTGAAGACATTGTCAAACACATTTTTCTCAATATGAATGACATACAAATTGTGTCTAATGAGATTTTTTTCCAATATGGTAATTCCCAGAAGATAATCTTTTTCAACCAGTTATGCTCCTCACCAAATCTTGGAATCTCTTGTTTCTTTTTCATGTTACCAAATAAGATCTGATCGAAAGAAAAAGCCAACACTTCTTCCTTAGAAAATTGTGGTGGAGGAGAATCTTTCTCGATTGTTCCCTTCTTGAAATTGTCCCTCTGCTTTCAAAAAGTATGATTTTGAGGTAGAAACTAGCGATAACAATCAAACAATAAGGTTTCCTACCACGAGACAATCGAAAGTACTTAGTACGCTCCATACAGTAAAGACAAGCTAGTTAGCCATGAGTACTCTACCCATAAAGCATACCATAAGCTAGGAAATCGTTGATCGTCCATAGAAGTGCAACATTCATATTAAAATTTTGTTTTCTACGTACATCATAGGTAAGAACTCCATTTGTCTACAACATCTTCAACTCGTCTAATAGCTGCCATAGATAAACATCTAGATTCTTATCGAGGTGGTTTGAACCTAGAATGATCAAGGATAAGAACAAATTATGCTTCTTCATTCACATACCAAGTGGTAAATTGTATGGAGTGACAAAAACCGACCAACAAGAGTAAAGGGAAGCTGAATGACCGAACATAATAAACCTATCAATCGATAGTCCCAACCTAACATTCTATGGTTTGAGAGCAAACAATGGGTGCTCAAAATCTATGTGTTTCCATGCCTCAACATTCACAGAGTGGATGAGAAAGTCAAGCTTACTACGTTTTCCTTCCTTATGCCATCTTATATGTTCGGCACTGTTTTCCGACATGTAAAGTCTTTGAAGTCTTAGTATGATTGGAAGGTAATGTAACACTTTAAATGGTATGTCATTTTGGTTCTTATTTTCCATTTGTTTAGGTTGAAATCTAGCATGGTCATAGACATCATGGTTTTTCTTTTGCATATCTTCCTAAGAATACAACATGCAATCATTCGGAAATGCATGTATCTTTTGATAACCAAGTCGTAACTCCTTCACCATCTTCTTGCATTAGTAAAAGTTTTTCGATAGCTTCTCGTCCTCCGGTAACATACTCTTAATTATTAACATTAATCGATTGTAATAGCTCTCAGACATATTAAAATCTGACTTACAGTTCAATAGCTGAGCAGCCGCTGATAACTTGGTGTCCTTTTTGCAACCTTCTTATAACAACTCATCAACATCTTTTAAAAAATCATAAAACTTAGAAACATCACGATTTGGGGCCTCCTCAACATTCCAATTAAATTAAAGACCAACATTATCCATTACCATGTCCTCTATTGGATTCCTTTCTCTGAATCCTCCCTTCACATTGTCAACTTGTCTCATCGAACGCCTCACAGACAAAGGGACCTCTCCATGTTGAGTCCATCTCTTATAATTCCTATCAAAACCTTTCTTGTATAGGTTCATGGTAACAACATCTCTCTTTAGAAACTTAGTATTGCTACAAACAGAGCTAGGACACCTAATAGTTCCCTTATACAAGTAAAATTTATTACTATACGCGAAGTTAAAGAATCGTTCAACTTCATTCCTAAATTTTTCCGATACGGTATTATTCACAACTCGACGGTCCATCCAACTCCAATTAACTAACATCGTTCCAGATTAAAACATTTTTTACCTTCAAAGTTATTATAATTTACAATTAACTGACAAAAATAACTCAAACTAAATAAAGTAAATTAAATTAAGATTTATGAGACAAACCAATTTAAAAGACTTGATTTTAGTGGATGTATTTTTTGAGCGCATTATTCTACATTTTATACATAAAACATATCTTTATTTGTATGATCTCTCATCATCTGTCATTGAAGAGTGAAAGGTAAGATTTACATAAGGGATTATATTGTCTACTTATAAAAACAATCTATTCATACTTCAATAATTGAAAACTAATTAAATTCATAGCATATGCAAGTTATAGTTTGCACACCAAATCAATAAGAGTTAATACATACTGGAGCACAAAAAAAAAAATAGCGAGTACTATTGACTAATCGTGTAACCCGGTTAGAGAAAATTATAAAGTATTAGAGAATAAGAAATTAGAAATAAAAAAAACTGATTATATATGAACATCATGCATGTTGATGCTTTCTAGCCATATCATTCCATTCACTAAAAGGTAAGGGTACTAACTAATTCAGGAATGTGTAATCCTTATTGCATTTAATAACTCCTATGCTGTTTCATTTCGAAAAAAAAATTGGCAGAATTTCCCCTTAGTTCTCCAAGTACATGATTTAAATTTGTGGCTATTTTCTTCGAGTGATAGCACCCAAAGAACAAGGAGAAGTACTACCAAAATTTTATCGAAATGAAACAAACAATGAATTATTAGCTACAATACGGATCAAGCATTCCTAAACTGTCCACACTGGACAAGCTAAGGATTATTTGAACACAAACGAGTTGCAAACATATAAATTAGCAAGCAATATGTGCATTTATGTCGCTCAATAATTCTCAAACGGGTAATCTAAGGTAAGATGCAATGCATAATATATGCAAATAAAGAATATATTAGAGAGATAAAGGATTGAGATCCTCTCTATTTCAAACTAAAAGACAATTTAGTTTTTCTTTCAAGCCGAGCATATGACTTGACTTGGTTTGACTACGCACTACTAAACATAAGATTATCTCGAGAGAGTCACTTACTCCCATTGATGATATCCAGAAAAAAATATCTTTTACAAATAAGAAGTCGAAAAAGTAAGTCCAACACAAGAAAGTTGGGAACTTTCCAACTTTCTTAAGAAAGTTTTTTTCCTAGTATGAATCAATAAAACTACTTAAAAAACTTTTATTGGGGTACCATGCATTGACAAACAATATCAAATAATCAATTGATGTAATCATCTCTCAATGCTATATTTTGTTTATTTTATCATTTTTTTTGGATCTCATTATCATTGGAAAATCTCTTGAAAGTCTAAAATAAATACAATTCTTTGTTAAGATAGAGGACCTCATGGGAGGACCGTGAAAATGGATTTGAAAAAGATTGGAAGATTTCATATCTTGTGTATGTTTTAAGGTGAAAATTAGTACTAACACTATCTAGCTAGAATCATTTTTGTATCAACCCAAAATATGTTGATAATTTGATAATCACTATCTATTTGCACTGCAAAGAAAAATGAAGGATTTTCTAGTACTTGGGGATAAAAATAGTTCAAAAGGCTTCTTAGTTATTGATACAAAACAAGTCTTGTTTAGTTTTTGTTTATAAACTAACACAATTTTTACATCCCACCTTTCGTGCCATACATGTTTACATGTTCTGTTATCTCATTTCCTTCAGTTACATCATATACACAAGCATGAAACAAAAGTGTGACATATATATATATATATATATATATATTGCTTCTCATCTTACCAAACAAAGAATAGATTTTTTTAATAAAAAAATAAATATCAACAAAGCCAAGAAAATCTAGCACTGTACAAATTTATACAACGAGATTGATTAATCTAGGAAGTATATTTTCTTTGTTTCTTCAAATCCAAAAATATTAATCAAATTCAAATAATAAAAAAAAGGATCTCTAGAGTTCTTACTTCAAGTGACGGGCACCAAATTAATCTGCAAATTGTTGGAGTTCAGAGATAGAGTAAGGGTTAAAACCAGCAAATGATGCATGCGCCAATGGTTAAGTCTTGCCTAACAGCCACAAGTCGTACATCAATAGCCATCAAAAGCTCCTTCATGAAAAAATTGGACAAATGAAAGATTTGAAAATATTTTATGCAAATTAGACACAAACACTGAGAGGATGGAGGGCTTACCTGTGGCGATGAAAGAGATGCAATGGTGAAGAAAACTCCTTTTGTATAGGAAACAAAAAGAAATTTGTTGAAGAGGAAGAAAAATCAAGTAGAAAATTTGTGGAAAAGGAAGAAAATTCAAGGAAGAAAAAGGGAGCGAAAGCTGAAGAAGATGAAAATGGAGGAAAAATGTGCGCGGATAAAATGAGGAAGAATAAGGGAAGAAGTGGATTTGTCAGAAAATGATATGCGACAGTCACACGCAAATAAGGTAGAAATTTCGTCACAATTAATGTTTTATTATATTTTATTAATTAAACAAACCAAAATGGATCACTATATTATTTATCTGTATGCGACAGATTAGAGGTCATCGATGAAAAGTCTGGCCAAGCCATATGCGACGGAATTATGGAGTAAGTGCAACGGCAAGTCCATCGAAAATAACTTGTGCGATCGATTAAATTGGCTGTCGTATACAATACACAATTGCGATCGAGAATTGGCCGTCGCAACTAATCCATCATAGATTCCAAGTTTTCTTGTAGTGAAGATATATACACAAAAGTATAATATGGTATGGACCTTTATTCGACTATGACAAAACATCGTGATACTCAAGTTAACTTTTTAAACCATAGATCCCTAATTTAAAGACCCCTGAACCATTTGGTATTTTTTTTTTGTATCTTTCCCTAATGCTAATTGAAAATTTAAAAGTTAAGTCCCTCTCAAACCACACTATTAACAAGAGCTCTTGACCCAAAAAAAGATGGAAAATAACAATGAGCAAATTCTAATTTTCATCCTCAAAATTTACATTTTGTTCTATTTACATTTTTAAGGTTTGATTTGTATCATTAGGTACGTTCTTAAAGTTTTTAGATGTTTCAATTTATGTCTTTAACTTCAAAATACTTCATTCAACTCCAATGTGTAAAACTTGGTCAGATTTGGCTAATTTGGGTGAGAAAGTTGGACATCATAACCAACACATTTAGAAGCTTTAGATCTTTAATCATGGAGTATGGATTTACGATGAAGCGTGTATGAATTTTTATCATTATTATTGAATGGTGGATTGAAACAGTAAGCAAGAACCCTGAAAACAATTTGAGGATAAAAGAAATCTATAAACAAATTTGAATTGGTTTGTTCATAGCTGCTAATAGTTATGTGAAAGATATGTTATTGAGAGGAGTTTTTTTTCACTTATTTAGTCATGTCAAACGTCACGTAAAAATTAAGTGAGAGATTTTGAAGCTAAGGACGTAAATTGAACCATTCATAAACTTCAGATATAAATTAAATCCTAAAAACTAAATAAAAAAAAGTTGTAAACTTGAATACCAAAAATTGAAATTTACTCAATAACAATGCACAATTGTGACACAAACACTTTACTAAAAAAGTTCAAAAAAAAATCACAATTGAACTTAATTCGGTCCAAAAAATCTTGGAATTATTCCAATAAAGAGGAATAAAAGTCCCTTCCTTTAGAACTAGAATTTTTGAATTACATTGTTTGGATCACGTTTTATTAAATTTAAAAAATCATGGGATCAAATATCGTTCCTCTCCAAAAACAAGACTAAACTAGCTAGGACCAATTGATGAGTTTAGTATTCCAAAAGTCCTGTAAAAACACTATTCAAATCCAGCCGGCTCGCTTCTTTAATTACTAATTGCAGATCCAGTATGCGTCGATCTCTAATAGATCGAGCTCAGATGATTTGAGAACAGCAATGAGCAATCTGGTGATGAAGAAAGAGTATTTTGAAGAGAGGATATAATACTTGACTCGAAGATTAGGAGCAGGAGTCGTCGTTGAGAAAGGACGGCGATAGCAGCTTTTGTTTCATCTCTCTTGAATTTTCAAGATTTTCTTTTGAAATAGGAGGTAGATTTGAAAATCAGGAAATATGGGGAAGTTGTCGTATTTCTGCCAATAGAGAGGAGAGAGAAAGTGAGACTGTTGAGAGAGGGAGAAAAAGAGAGAGAATTTTGTGTAGGTGGGGTCTTATGATCACTTCCAAAACCTTTCCGGTCACAATATTACATTAAAATATTTTTGGTTTGATTGAAATTTTAAATTTGTTCGGAATTTAATTAGTAATTTTAAGTAATTTTATTGATAATATTATTTTTTGTTTATTTACGTTACATGTAGAATTTTAAAAAATTACCAATAGAATTTCAAATAAGTCCAATTAAAATCAATATTTTAAACTCAATCTAATAAAAAATTCATTTGACATATCATTTCATTAAAAATATGGAGTATGAGATAAAAATAATAGCGTTGCTCAGGATTTTTTTTAAACTTGAATTAAGCAAGCTTGCTTAAATTTATCAAAACAATTTTTGTCTTGAAACATTTAAATAAACTTGCTTAAATCAAATTTTTAAAAGATCACAAACAAGACCAATACATTGTGGTTGGAGGGGTTTTATAAAATCTAAACTACACCGTTTTTCTTCTCGTAAGCCAGAGATAGTTGGGAGGATTTAGGTATTGCTTGAGTTTTACTTTAAATTAACTTAAAACATCTGATTTAACTTTAAAATATGTTATTTTGTCAGTAAAAAAGAGATAATGTTATTTTAATTCAAAATTTGAGGTCTCAAAATCTCTTTTTAAAAACGATTTTATATTTTGAAAATTCTCATTCGAGTGTAGGCAAATGAAGTATTTATCGTAAAGTAGTATTTTAAAATCTTTTACAAAGTGAAATCCCTTACCTAATTGCACTTAGTTAAATTCACCAAAACCAAAACTAACCAAAATCGCGCCACAAAAGAAGACTTGGAAGAATGAACATCAGCCAAGTCAAATATAAAGTTGAATTGAAACAACTTGATCAGCTCTAAGGTTATACATTTAATTACAAAGTCAAATAGATTACGTATATGTCCGGGTGAAGAAGCTACGCGCATGTTGAACCATTAAACGTAAATTAATTAAGCTCATAAATTAAATATTTTCATTGGACGAGAAAAGAATGCGTGAGGTTTCGTTTACACCCTTGTATAACTATAAAAAAAAAAATGATTATAGTCTATAGGAAACTTATTCATCATTATAGTATAAGTTAGTAGACAATATATAATTAATTAAGATGGAAGCTTAGCAAGCTGCGATCATAACCGTCTCTGTTTTCTCATTTATTATTCTTGTCATGGGTTGCCTGAGCAAATGTTGCTTTAACAGAGGATTTGGAGGTACATCTGGTGGTGGAGGTGGTGGTCATGCCTCTGGTGGAACTCAACACGTAGGCATAGAAATTCATGACAGTGGCTTTGGTGGTCGGGGAGATGGTGGAGGAGGTTTTGATAGTGGTGGTGGCGGCGGTTATGGTGGTGGTGGTCATGGAGGAGGAGGTGATGGCGGTTATGGTGGTGGCGATCATGGGGGAGGAGGTGGTGGTGGTTATGGTGGTGGTGGTGATGGTGATGGAGGAGGAGGAGGTGGTGGTGATGGAGGAGGAGGAGGTGGAGGTGGCTGTTGATTTGTTTAAGGCATACGTAGTCTCACTGAAGTTATTATACGTACTAAATAATGTGTACATGCATGCAACCATGGTTGATTTGTTTGTCACCTCCGCTCCATTTTTTGTTTGTTTCTTTTTAATTTGTTTATGCATTGTTGTATTGAATTGAGATGGCAATTTTAAGCATATATTTAAGTATAAGAGTATTCTATTCATTGCCAAAACTATGAATGGATTTTTTCAATGCATGGGTGACAGGTTCATGAGAAAGTAAGATGTCTTTTTTTTATGTTACATTAAAATGTGTTTGTTAACAACTACTAAGAGAGGACTCGAACTCGGTCAAGCCCGAATACTAAGGTGTTTGAGTTTGACTCGACTGAAAATTATCAAGCTCGAATTCGATTCAAACTCAAAAATTAAGCTCGAGTTCGAGTTCGATTAATTTTCTATAGACTCGAGCTCGGCTCTGCTCGAACTTAATAATAAACGAGCTTGAACTTGAGCCTGTAAACTTGAAATCTTCATTACACTTGAAAAAAAGGCTAAATTCATACAAAAAAGAAATGATACACATTCCATATTTGAATCTAAAATAAGATCAAACTCCAACACACTGTTCAAGCCAACAAAACAACATTCCAAGAAAATTTGAACAACTAAATCAAGTTTAATAACATCCAATCCAACTTAATACATCCTGCAAGATCCCACATAATCAATTAAAACATAGCCCTTAGTTTCAACTTCCAACCATTGAACATCCAACATACACAAAATGAAAATTCATTCATCTAGCAAGCATAATCCCAAACAACAAAGAAAATCTATCATCAAACATCAATAATCCTAAAAAGAAAAGAAAATTCATAATCCCAAACCAAAAAGTTAAGTTCAACATCCATAAACTATAACAAAAGAAAATAGCTCGATCAAATGTTCATCCCACCCGTTATTCTCCATCTGTAAAATTAAATTCACAAATATCACTTCATCATTTTAGCAATCTAAATTCAGTTTAATCTACAAGATAAGTGCATTTAAATTAAATTACCAAAGACCAAAGTAGAAGAGCAACAAGGAATGGGCAGAATTATCTCTTTTGGATCTTTCTCCACCTTCAAACATTTAAGTAGAAGAACAAAAATCAAATCAAACTTCAAATAAGCTTAAAAACAACCAATAATGACTTAAAATATAAAATCATATACCTTAGTCTTCTTTTTCACCCAAAAACGGTTATATTTGGAGCCAGAAAAGCACGATAAGAATCAATTACCCTACCACTAACACTAAATGTGGATTCTGAAGCCATTATGGAAATTGGGATTGCAAGGATATCAGCTGCCATTTTTGATAATATTTTGAATTTCAAATTGTTGGCCTTCAACCACTCAAGAGCATTGAAACTAGATTTGTTCCGTCATCATATAAAACATCTCCTTTAAAGTAAACATCTAAATCTGACTTTTGAGTGGGAGTAGTAGTCTCAACTGTCTTAAGATAAGTTGCAAATTTCTTCCATCTGAATCTTCAAACATTTAAGTGCAAGAATACAAAAAAAAATCAGTAATGAATAAACTTTAAAACAACTTAGTAAATTAAATAAAAGAAAAGACAACCAATAATAACTTAAAAATATAAAATCAAATACTTTAATGATTTGTTTGAGCCAGAAGTAACAGTTGATGTAGTATCAGAAGAATCCCCTTATCCTCTATTAGAGGAATTCTCAATATCGGCAACATTGGCAACCACATATTCCTTATAAAGCACATCCAAAGTCTTATGAACCTTTTGTACATTCTCTGTTGCTTTAATAGGATTAAGGTAGATCTCTGAAAAATACATATCAACTAACCTCATCTTACACCTTGGATCGAGAACAGATGCTCCTACCATTAATAAGTTGACTTTATCCCAGTATTTGTCAAATTTGGCACTCATTTTGCCAACCATTTTTCAGATAAAATCATTTTCATCTATTGATTTCTCATTTAGAATTGCCTTCCTTCACCCCATAGATCTCAATAAGGTTTAAAAGTGGGATAGTCATTGCCAGAAATTATGTTTGTTACTGAACTAAACACTTCTAACACCTTACATATTTTATGCACCTTGTCCCATTCTTCTTCACTTGGTAATGAGTCATAATTGGGCTCTTTTTCCTTTTATCTTGGAAACACATCCCTGAAATTCAATGCACAAGACAACATTTCAAAAGTGGAATTCCAGCTGGTAGGGCAATCAAGAATCAACTTCTTCTCTCCAAGTTTTAATTGTTGAACAATCTTAGAAAATGTTTTTCTTCTAGTCTCGGATTGATTAACAAACTTCGCACTCTCACGACCATTCTCAATAACTTTTTCAATCTCAGTAAGTCCATCCTGAACTATCATATTGAGAATATGTCCACAATAATGCACATGAAATAACTCACTACCACAAAGCAATTTTCTAGTCCTATTGAATGTCTCTTTCAAGTGCTTTAAACAATTATTATTAAATGATGCATTATCCACAGACATTGTGATCACCTTATTCTCAATCCCATATTTTTCGGAACATGCGTACATATCAACCGCACGCCGAGGGAGAGGAACATGCACAAAGCTGAGAACCCATTTCTGTAACTTCCAATAGAAGTCTATGAAGTGGCCAGTGAGTACCATGTACTCTATCTTATGGTTTTATGACTTCCATAAGTAAGTAGTGATACTAATCTTGCTAAAACCCTTTAATATTGCCTTTAACTTTTTCTTTTCTACTTCATAAATACGAACACAATATTTTTTCACCATATTCCTAGATATCTTTTCATATGCAAAATTTGTTGCCTTCATCATTTTTGTGAATCCCTCTTCTTCCATAATAGAGAAAGGATGTTAATGCATCAACACCCAATTTGCTATAGCTTTTCTCATTTTTTTCATGATCATACTTACCAGCAACAATAAGGTCTACGATATATGGTGCATCATCCATGTACTCATCACCACTTGGATCAACTAATTAGAAGTTGAGTTGCATCTGTTTCTTGAGAGTGTTCTATGTCAGATGGAAATCATGTTGATGAAAGGTTATGATCATCATAGAGGGTGATGGCATTCCTATATAAATGTAATGAGGCTTAGCAAATCAAATAGATGTAAAATATTTTATATAATTATCATTTAAAAAGCATGAGTTATCAACACTATTGTACAACAAAGTATAGTAACAAGTAGCTCAGTATACTTGAAATGACAATGTTGCAAATTAAAAAGAAATACAGTTAAGAGTTGTCTTATAATCACGATTAGAATAAACTTGGGAAATTCTTACAAAAATTAAATTTTCCAAATTAAGTTACAATAAGCTTACAAAAAAATTATTGATAATTAAGTTTCCTAACAGTTGTATGCAAGAATTAGTATTAGCAATAAACAGTAATTGGTACAATCTTGGTGATGATTATTTGCATATGCAAGTAATTAGTAACATTCACTTATTCACATAATTAAATTTTCTAACATGTTCTGGTTACCTTCACATAATAATTACACTTTAAAGTGCATGAAAAGATAAACAAACCAAACCTGACATACATACATAACCGAAATTGATGAGTAACTTCCCAATCTTGGCTGTTTCTTATGCTTATGCTCATTAGAATTTGAACCTAGATAATAAAAAAAAACTATTGGTATTTGTTTAAGGTTTAAAAAAGGGTGGAAGAATTAATTTCAGCATGTTAAAGGAGTGCACACATGTGTGTGCATCACTTTGGGTGTGTGTGCACACCTCTATTCAGCAAGGCAAAAGAGTGTGCACAGCTATGAGGGGGCCAGCACCAGTGTGCGTCGCACCTCTCCCTCACCAGCGCCGCACCGCCCAGCAAGTGGTGAAAAGGGTGCTTTGCCTAGCGTCGTACCACCCCCTGTTCAGCGCCTAGGCGCTAGGCACACTGATGCACACATAGACAGCTTGTTTTAGCCTCTTGTTAAATGCGTGGATGCAAGGTCAAAATGTATAGGATCACTTAGAATTGATGGACAAGATCTAAGGGTGGAGAATGACACACAAGATTGGACAAGAAGTGGTGCACTATATAAAGGGTCACCTAGGTTCATCTCAAAGGTGTGATAACACAAGTAAGATGTAATGTAACTTGTGAGACATGTGTGTGAATGAGAGAATTGTGAGAGTGCAAAGACACAAACATACAAGAGGGACTCATTGTAGAGAGGCTGGTTGTAAAGAATAGAGATTAGTATAGAAAGTGATAAAGTCTTTTTTGTTCTCTTCTTTGTTCCTTCAAGAACTCGAGGTTTCTTGGAGAGGGTTGCTGAATTGTAAAGAACCATTGATTTAGTGCAGAGAGTTCAAAGGAACTCACGGGGACGTAGGCACATTGCCAAACCTCGATAACAAATCGCTTGTGTTCTTTTCTTTCTTGTTTTCGATTATTGTATTTCTTTCTACAAGTCATTCTAGACTTGGGTATTTGGAAGATCACCACCTGGGCATTTTGTCAAGGTGATTTCCAATAGTAGCATCAGAGTTTTGGACAATGGTATTAGAGCCGGAGGATCTTTGTACAGCCGGGTGTCAAAGCAAGAACAGAAGGTATTGGAGCAAGACTTCAAAGGTCAACTTCTTGGGTGATTTAAGAACAGTGTAAAGATCAAGATCAAATCGTATTCTTGAGGGTGATTCAAGAACAGTGTTAAGATCTATCTTCGATCGTGTTCTTGAGGTTGAAGAAAGCATTTATGGGTATTACATAAATCTGGGATCTTGTCCACAAAGATGGCTTCAAATTTCAGTATTGAGAAGTTTGATGGAAAGGGAGATTTTTCCCTATGGAAGCGGAAGATCAAAGCGGTTCTAGTGCAACAGAAAGTGGACTTGGCTCTTAGAGAAGATGATACTTTTCCAGCAAGTACCGCAGAGGACCAACGGAATGAGATGAAGAAGATGGCATACAACACCATCTTCTTGTACTTGTCGGATAATGTCACAAGGGAGTGCGGAGACTCGGAAGATCCAGCTGCAATTTGGAAGAAACTAGATGAGTTGTTTCTTGCCAATACTCTCCCTAATAAAAGGTATCTTCGTAAATGAATCTTTGCTTTTAAATTTGATCCTAAGAAAGAATTGCAAGATAATCTTGATGCCAAGATGAGGAGTGCATCAAGTGGAAGAAGGTTGTTCATTAAAAGAAAGCCAGCAACTCGGTATGGCAGCAACAATGGCTACTACCAGGACAGAGGTAGAGGAGAGAACCATGGGAGAGTGCACAGCAACATACGTGGCTACTACCAAGATAGAGGTAGAGGAGAGAGCCATGGGAGAGTGCACATCAACATGCATGGCTACTACCGGGACAGAGGTAGAGGAGAGAGCCATAGGAGAATGCACAACAACATGCATGGCTATTACTGGGACAGAGGTAGAGGAGAGAGCCATAGGAGAGTGCACAGCAACATACATGGCTACTACAGGGACAGAGGTAGAGGAGAGAGCCATGGGAGAATGCACAACAATATACATGGCTACTACTGGGACAAAGGTAGAAGAGAGAGCCATGGGAGAAAGCACTCCAAATCGAGATTTGGAGGGAAGAGTTGCTACTACTGCTATAAGGAGGGTCATGCTAAGAAAGATTGCAAGAAGATGACAAAGGATAGAGGAATAAGCCATACCAAGAATGGAGAGGCTTCGGTTGCCAAGATAGAACAACGAGATGATGATGTTCTTGTTGTGTGCTTGGATGTGAGCAAGGGGTAATAAGGCAGCGGCAAATGGATCTTGGATACCGGGTGCACTCATCACATATGCCCTCATCGGGATTGGTTCAAGAATTTCTAGGAAACCAATGATGAAAGAGTTTTCTTGGGGAATGATATTTCTTACCAAGTGAGGGCACGGGAGACATCCAGGTGAGGATGTTTGATGGAATGACAAGGCTGCTGGAGAATGTGAGGTATCTCCCAAATTTAAGGAGAAATTTGATCTCATTGGGGCAGCTGGATTCCATGGGATACACATGCAAGATAGAGGGAGGAAAGATCAAGATAGCCAAGGGATCTTTGGTAGTGATCAAAGCAGCAATAAAGGATGGACTTTATGAGATGATCGGAGACATGGAGATCAAGGATCAAGCACCAAGCTTGATGGCTGAGATGGATGAGGCAGCCCTTTGGCACACTCGCTTGGGACATATGAGGCAAGGATGGCATACTTGGTGGAAACAAAGTAGAGGAACTTGATTTCTGCTAGTGTTGTGTTCTTGAGAAGCAACACCGGGTTAGCTTCAACACCGGAGTACACAAGTCTAAGGGCATTCTTGACTACATTCATGCGGACCTTTTGTAATATCCGTATTTTAAAAAGTTGGGTAAGTGTATATTTTTATCAATATGACAAAGAGTTAAATCCCAGAAGGCTGAATGAGATTGGAAGGAGACAAAGGTAAAAAAAAAAAATCAAAAGTCAAATGTGAACAGTGAATTCGTGGGCTGCCAACCGAGTGAGTGTTTTCAAAAGACAATTATTGTGTTTTTTTTTTATTATTTCATTTTGTAGCTTAGTGTGGAAGTGGAGAGAAAGTGTAATTATTATGTTTCTTAGTCATCATTCTTTTTTGGCAATTATCATGCCACCTCCCACTCTCCCAATCATGGAAATCAATATGAGAGGGGCTACTGAAGTTTTCAGCCCCAAGCTCTCCTCTATAAATATGTACAATAGGTTCAAGCAGAGTACGCGAAGAATTTTGGTTAGCTTCATGTAATTATTCAGTCTTTCTCAAAACACTTGGGAATTTAAAGAAAAGTGGAAGGAACAAGATTTTGAGAGTATTTTCGAAAATATTTCGGGAAGCTATCAAAATAGTAGAAGGTAATAAGGTAATGTTATTTTATCATTTATGAAAGTTTCAGGAGGTTAAAATAGAAAATTTTCAAACTGTGTAGTTTATGGAGAAAAGAAGAAATAATAAGAAATTTAAATTCCAATATTATGTCAGGTGTTGGTAGTCAACAATCAGGAGAAAATTCGAGGAAGATCGGGAAAGGCAAAGAGGTGGCCCACGAGTAGCTTTAAAGTGCTACGTGGTGAGTTGGATTTACTCTTAGTAGTCTAAATGAAAAATCAATTATTTCGTGACAATATTAAGTTTAATTATTTAAGTATTCTTGGGTGATCGATGAAAAAGTGATTTATGGGAATGATAGAAAATTTGGCATTGTAGAAATATTTCTCGGTGAGAAGTAATATTTTTGAAAATTATAAGTTTATTTGAGGATAAAAAGCAATTAATAAATTATTGATGAGACATACCGATATTTTAACACGAATTAGGACGAGATGAATTTTAGTGGATCTTGCTAAATTTTTATGGATGATTTAAGATAAATTTTAGTGGAATTTGACAATTCGGATGGACAATTTAAGATGAAATTTAGTGGATCTGGTCAGACTTTAATGGATTATTTGATGTGATTTAGGGGGAGAAGAATCTTGTGAAAATTTTATAATTTGACAAAAAATCTGGATGATTGGATGTTAAATTTTAAAGAAACTTGGTTAGATAAAATTTGTGGATAATTAGGATAGTCAAATTAAGTGGTTGGAATCTTTATATTGTTTTTATATTTCTGTTTGTATTACTGTTTCATATCATTGTTCATGCACATATGCATTAAATAATATAACCGAAAGAACCGGGAAGGCAGCCAGTCTAATGAAATAACCGTGACAGCCGGTATATGCTGGGATGAAAAATAAAAACCGTGACAGCCGGTATATGCTGGGATGAAAAGTGAAAACCGTGACAGCCGGTATATGTTGGGATGAAAAGTGAAAACCGTGACAGTCGGTATATGCTGGAATTAACCGGGAAGGCAGCCGGTCTGATGAGAATAAAAGAACCGGGAGGGCAGCCGGTCTAAGATAATAATAACCTGTCGACAGGTGGGAAGACGTTCCCATCATAATCATTCATGCATTTGCATCTGTTTTAATTATCGTTGCATTATTTGAAATGCTGAGATGTGGCATATTATTTGTGAATTAAATTATAGATGGCTGGGTCTCATAAAAAAAAAAAAAGGGCAGTTGTAATGATGAGATTTTCGAGATGCTGAGATGTGATACTTTTTGTGAATTTAATTATAGAATGTTGAGTTTCATATAAAAAGACAGTGATAAGACTTACCTAAATGATGGACTTTTTTATATGAACCTCATTACGAGGTAATTAGGAAATAATTGATAGTGTTAAGGTGAACCAATGATTGAGAAGAAGAAATTGATAGTAGAAAGTTGTCATCAGGTTATGCGAAAAATAATTTTTAATATTATAGGATTATTGATGGAATTTGGAATACTTTTAGTAAATTTAATTCGCTGAGCTTGTGAAGCTCACTCCTCGCTGTTCAATAATTTCAGGTAGCAGTCAAGATAAATAGTCTGGTGGGTTGAGAATCAGTCGAGATCTTTTCTATAAGCCAAGTACGTGTTAATATCCTCAGATAATCGAGTTAAAGACTTGTAAAAATTTTATTGTAAATATTCATGCATTTATGTATTTTATGTTTAAGTGAATATCAGACTTGTTTACCTCTCCTGTTAAAAAAAAAAAATCTGGTAGTATTATATTTATTGTTGCATATATGTGTCGTGCTTGGATTTTCAAAATGTGATGACACCGTCCAGGGGTGGCCAACCTGGGATGGGTCGTTACACCTTTGGGGACCAGCAAGGACACCAACACAGGGAGGTAACATTTACTTTCTGTCTTTAATTGATGATTATTCAAGAAAGGTTTGGGTTTATTTGGTTAAAAATAAATTAGATGCTTTGAATAAATTAGTGGTATAGAAAGGGCTGGTAGAGACTCAAATGGGCAGGATAGTTAAGGGGATAAGAACCGATAATGGCTTAGAAATTTTTAACCAAGAACTTGATCAATTCTGTAGGTTAAATGGGATTCTAAGACATAGGACGGTTGTGGAAACCCCTCAGCAAAGTGGAGTTGCTGAGAGGATGAATAAGACCCTTATGAAAAAGGTTAGGTGCATGTTAAATGGATCCGGATTACCCAAATGTTTTTGGAGGGAAACGGTGTCTACAACTGCATATTTGGTTAAAAATCACCCTCTGGGATTGTTTACCATAAGACTCCCAAGGAGATGCGGAGTGGAAAACCCCCTGAGTTAGACAACCTTAGGACTTTTGGGTGTGCTACGTTTGCACAACAAAAGGATGATAGACTTAGCCCAAGATCCAGAAAATGTGTGTTTCTAGGATATGGGGAAGGGGCTAAAGGGTATAGGTTGTGGTCCTTAGAGAAAGAAGGATTGAGACTCATAATAAGTAGAGATGTTAATTTTAATGAATTGTTATTTCCCTATTTAGAGAAAACTAACCTTGCAGGGGCTAATGAGCAAACCAGTTCGGTATTTATGGAGCATAGCATCAAGGAGAATTCGGTTCAGGTAGAGCAAGGAAGGTAAGAGGGTTCGGACCAGGTAGAGCCCATTGATGAATGCCAAGCTCAGACACTCATGAGGAGGTTAAACTGAAAGAGGATGATGTAAGGAGTCGGAAGGACTATCAGCTCATAAGAGACCGAGAAGGAAGGCTGGTCGGACCACCTTCAAGATATAGGTTTACGGATGCTGCGGATGCAGCAGCTTCTTGGACAGAAGGAGAGATGAGTGAACAAGAGACTTACATTGATGCCATGGGATATAAGGATTCGCTAAGATGGAAGCTAGTTATGAAGGAAGAAATTGATTCTTTGAGGAAGAACAACTTCTGGGAATTGGTGCACATTCCGGGACAACAGAGAGTTGTGGATTGTAAGTGGACTTACAAGATCAAAGAAGGGTACCCTCCAGGAGATAAAGTCTGGAACAAAGTTAGGCTGGTGGTGAATGGGTTCACAAGAAGAGAAGACATAGATTTCACATAAACTTTCTCACCTGGACACAAGATAGAGAAGATGGTGAG
Source organism: Bretschneidera sinensis (assembly GCA_023935145.1). Taxonomy (NCBI): domain Eukaryota; kingdom Viridiplantae; phylum Streptophyta; class Magnoliopsida; order Brassicales; family Akaniaceae; genus Bretschneidera; species Bretschneidera sinensis. The sequence continues at coordinate 71,498,580 of CM043700.1, read as the reverse complement.
TATCTTCATCTATGTCATTGATGTGCTGTTAGTTCGAAACAGCAGGAAGAGGATGGAAAGGTTTACATCTCAACTCAGTGAGGAGTTTGAGAGGAATGATCTCAGCCTTACACAAAATATCCTTGGGATGTGTATAATCCAAGAAAAAGAAAGAAACTGGTTAAGGGTTTATTGGGCAATGGGTGTTCTCAGCAGATTTGTGAGTAGTCCCGGAAAGAAGCATTGGCTTGGGATGAAGTGGTTGCTGAGGTACTTGAAGGCTCAGTGACAACCGGTGGTAGTACTCATAACAACCGGGGCAGAATGCATAGCGGCTATGGAAGCCATAAAGGAGGCTATGTGGTGCAAAGGGTTGTTGGACGAGTGGAAGGTCCTAAAAGAGCAGGTGGTGGTGTCTTTGGATAGCCAAAGTATATGGCACTTGTGGAGGAATCTGGTGTTTCATGAGGGGACGAAGCATATGGATATTCGGTATCATTACATTCTGAAAAATGGTATGAAAGGATGCATTCATGTTGATAAGAAGGCCACGGAGGAAAGTCATGCAGATTTAGGCACCAAGGTTCTACCTTTAAGAAGGTCCAATCATTGCCTTGGACTTCTTAGGATTGGAGTCGGTTGAATGATGACTCAAGATGAGTTTGGATCCTGAAGTTCTCTGCACAATGGTTTAGTTTTAAATGCTTAGACAAAGGTAGAGATTGTTGGTATTTGTCTAAGGTTTAAACATGGTTTAAGGTTTAAATAAGGGTGGAAGAATTAATTTCAGTATGTTAAAGGAATGCACACATGTGTGTGCATCACTTTGGGTGTGTGTGCACACCTCTATTCAGCAAGGCAAAAGAGTACGCACAGTTGTAAGGGGGCCAGCACCAGTGTGCGCCGCACCTCTCCCTCACCAGCGCTGCACCACCCAGCAAGTGGTGAAAAGAGTGCTTTGCTTAGCGCCGCATCGCCCCTTGTTAAATGCACACTGATACACATATAGACAGCTTGTTTCAGCCTCTTGTTAAATGCGGGGATGCAAGGTCAAAATGTATAGGATCACTTAGAATTGATGGATGGCTAAGGTTGATTAGTCATCAAGATCTAAGGGTGGAGAATGACACACAAGATTGGACAAGAAGTGTTGCACTATATAAAGGGTCACCTAGGTTCAATCTCAAAGGTGTGATAACACAAGTAAGATGTAATGTAACTTGTGAGACATGTGTGTGAATGAGAGAATTGTGTGAGAGTGCAAAGACACAGACATACAAGAGGGACTCATTGTAGATAGGCTGGTTGTAAAGAATGAGAGATTAGTATAGAAAATGATAAAGTCTTTCTTGTTCTCTTCTTTGTTCCTTCAAGAACTTGAGGTTTCTTAGAGAGGGTTGCTGAATTGTAAAGAACCATTAATTTAGTGTAGAGAGTTCAGAGGAACTCACGGGGACGTAGGTACATTGCCGAACCTCGATAACGAATCGCTTATGTTCTTTTCTTTCTTGCTTTCGATTGCTATATTTCTTTCTACAAGTCATTCTAGACTTGGGTGTTTGGAAGATCACCACCTGGGCATCTTGTCAAGGTGATTTCCAACAAAAACCTCTCTTGTTCAAAACTAAATCATATTCTTCCTAATCCAAACTTCTCTCTCTTTTGGCACCCCTTGTGTATATGTGTATAATAAGTATCAATGTATCATCATTTAAAATCACAAAATAGAACTAGATAGCTTTACTAAACCAAGAATCCTGAGCCTTACATCTGTAACTTGCTTAAGGACATAATCTGTCCTATGAAAAGCATGCTGATGTAATATGACATTCGTTTCTCTCTGGTAAATACTACCAGTCCGGGATGTTGAACTTCACCTAAATTTTAATGATGACAAAACACAACTTTAATTGTACTAACAGTGCTATCTAAGTGTATTAAGCGATAAACGCATACAGCCAGAAATCAAGGTGCAAGAATTCAATTCGAATCGAACACCAAGTCAAGACAGAAGATCTAGTATAGGTACAAGGTATTGAATTAAGTTGTAAATCTCACCAGTTCAGGTAACAAGCTTGTCCAATGGCTCCTTTTGAAAAAAGCATTTTAAAAACTAACGTTTAAAAGTCAAAAACATTTCAAAGAATGAAAAAACTGGGTTGAAGGGCAACCCAATCGACTGGGTACTTACACTAGAAGACTGGTGTTTTGGACAGTATGTCTCCAGTCGACTGGATGCTTCATACCAGTTGACTGGTGTTTTGGACACACAGTCCCCAGTTGATTGGTAAGAACAACCCAGTTGACAGGTACTCTTCAAAGCCTTAAAGGTGAGACTTTTCACCTGACCTGATCGACTGGCACTAAGACCCACTCGACTGGTAATTCAAAAAATATGACCATTGAGACTCGAGACTTCAGTACAAAATGCACCAAAACATTCCAAGTCAGTATAAAATGGTCATATCAATATGAGGCTATATAAACCCACTCTATTGAGCATTTTAAATACAGAGATTACATATTACAATCAAGTTTTTGCTCATTAATACATAAAAGCTTTGAAATATTTATTGTTGAGCCATTCTTCAAGCTTTACCATGAAAGAGAGATATTATTTAGTTGTATAAGCTTTCATTGCTGTCTCTCTACCATTTACTTTACAGCAACTCATTTATTGTAAAGGGATTAGCTTCCGAAAGGAAGAGATTAGCTTCCTAGAGGAAGGGATTTGCTTCTTAGAGGAAGAGACTGATTGTAAGATTTGTGCAACACCCGTGAAGTTGCACGATTAAGTTTCTTAGTGGATTACTTCAAGGAGGTTCCTTGAAGATAGTGGACATAGGGTCGGAATGAATCTGATATTGTCGAACCACTATAAACTGAGTTTGCATCTTCTATTCCTTAAACTCTTTTGTTTACAGCACATTACTTGTTTACATACTTGTGGTCTTACCTGTTTTTATAAACTTGCGATTAATTAGCTAAAGTTTTTATAAACCCAATTCACCCCCCTCTTGGGTTGAAACCTCAGTCTACACAGAACAATTTTAAGAATCAACATTTTCACTCAAAAAAAAAGATTTGGAGTTCTGTAAATCATGTGTAAAAGACATGTATTAGATGTCTGAAATGAGAATGAGTTCTCAATTAAAACAGGATAATCTTACGTAAACAAGATAATCTTGTTCTCTATTAAAATTAAAAATTAAATAGGAAAAAGTAAAACAAGGCACCTTTGCAGATATCATGTGTAAACAAGAAATTCTTTTTCTCTATTAAAACAAGATTTAGTTTTAATAGAACACATGACATATCATCCCCATGTACTATGTACAACTAGTAATGCATATTATTTTCTACTGCAAGCAAATATTTAGTTTGGTAACATCAATTAAAATTTTTAGATATGATGTATTTTTTTGTAGTAGATTAACAGGATTGTAAAAGGCAACATCTATTATGGTGGCCACTGGCCAGAGAAGATGATTCACATGAACTGTTATTGATGATCTGTTGCCCACAAAAGGGAAAAAATCATTTTGACTACAATGGTAAATGCATAACCGAGTTTAGAAATCTAATTCAAAGGAAGAAGATAATACCATATCATATGTGTTGATCAAGTGTCTATTGACCTTGAATGATTTTGATAGTGACATAAATCTTAATTAAGCACCAATGAATATTACTTAAGTGATACAGATTGTTAATAGTGCTTATACATCAAAGGAGATCAAGATTCTAGAAATTGGTGAATCAAAGTTGATGATCTCAAAAGTCAATAAGCTCTCCAAAAGATCAAATTCAAAGAGAATAATTTAAATGCAATTTCAAAGACAAAAGGGCTAAATTATAGGTTTGAATCATAAGATACACTTTGTAAGCATTTCAATTTTTAGGAGCTAATTGAATGTGCATTGCATTTTATTATATAGCCTTAATTAATCGAAGATATAAAATCTCCATGTGATTTTATTAAATGCAAATAAATTCTTTGGGCTCAATACTTAACATGCTTTAATTAAACTTAAGAAGAATTTATGTTGACATAGAAAATTATTTGAGCATTTGTAATATATCGTTCATCATATATCTTACACACACTTTATGATTAAATTGTAATATGTTTTATCATCATAAAAAATGCCTCAATCAAGAAATTGATTAGATTAATTTTGATGATAACAAAACACTTTTGAAGTGTTTAACTTGTGAGTTTAATGTGTAAGAAAGTTTGATTCAATTGGGAGATTTTTTGGAACTCAAAAATCCAAAAAGAATGAAGAAATATGATGCTGAAAACATTGTTCATCCTGAAAACACTGTAGTAGTGCACAATAATTGACCCAGTCGGCTAGGTGCTCGAAAAATTAGTTTTTGCATCAGTTATGAAGGATAATCGACGAAAATAAGTGGACAGTCGATTAGGCAAGTTACAATAACTATATTTTTTTTAATTTAAAAGTCTATAAACTTGTCTCTAACGGCTCTATTTTGTCTCCAATAGCTAGATGACTTCAAGACACTATAAATAGAGCCTCAAAGGTTATTTGGAAGATAGGAGAAACATTCTACAACAAAGGATTAAAGTGAAATTTTTATTCTCTTCTTCTTAAGCCAAAAACTCCATTGTCAAGCTATAAGTTTTTTAGAGAGAAAATATTGAGTTGTAATATTCATTGAAAAATCTCTCTTTTATTTGTTTGTTTCAAAATTTCCTTTCATTATCTTGTTAAAAGAGTTGGTGTAACTCTTACGAGAGTTTATACGTGAGCTAGTGAGTGTTGGACATATATACTTGGGTAGAAAACTTAGGACTCTTGTGGAAAAGGTTGAAGCAACACCCTTGAAGTTGCTTGTTTGTATTCGGTTTGAGCAACACCCGTGAAGTTGCTTGTTTTAGTGAAAGGCTTCAAGGAGGATCCTTGAAGAGAGTGGACGTAGGGTCGGAAGGATTCCGATATAGCCGAACCACTATAAATCGAGTTTGCATCTCTCTAACTCTATCTCCTTAATTACTTGCTTATAATTATTTATTATCCAAGTAAATGAAATTGATTGCTTAATTATTTTATAATTCAATTATATTTTCTATATTAAGCAATAAACTCTCTCATCTTTGTGTTAGTAATTTAGAAAGATTGATTTGATTTAATTCTGCATATATTTTGATAATTGAGAATGTAAAAAGAATTTAAAATTTTTTAATACCTAATTCGCCCCCTCTTGGGTATTGCCATAGTATATTTTGGACCAACAATTGGTATCAAAGCAAGGTGTTCTTGTTTTAGGCTTAATATCCTAGAGTTAATCCTATAGCAACTATATTTTTAGAAGGAAGAGATCTTACTAGTCCTCATCTTCTCCATGAAACAAATTTCACCCATTGAAAAGCTCAAATGAAGATTTTTATTCAAGCTTATGATTATTATGCTTGATATTTCATTCATGAAAATTAAAATTATCTTGATGCAAATGATTGTAAATTCATTCAACTAAATGCTAAAATTATGAACATGCTTTATAGTTCTCTCGATCAAAACGAAGGTGATCAAATTTCCTCATGTAAGATCGCAAAAGAAATTTGGGATTTATTGGAGATCATGCATGGAGGAAATGAGCAAGAAAAGAATTTCAAATTGAAAAGTTTTGTTCATTAATTAGAACATTTTAAAATGAATTAAAATGAATCAATTTTTTATTTGCAACCTCGTTTTACCATGCTTGTTAAAACTTTATCTTTTATGGGTAAAATTTATTCTAACCTTGAACTTGTAAGAATATTTTTTAGGTCTTTGTCAAATCAACGGAAAATTATTTTGACAAATCATTTTACAAGTGAAAACTTAGAAAAGCTTGTGGAATCCCTCAAGGAGCATGAAAGCTACTTGGCTTACAAAGAGGATGATTCTACCACATCCTTACCTCTTATGAAAATTGAAGATATTAATCATGATGGAGATTATGAAGAGGAAGATTGAGAAACTATATCGAAAGAAAAAGAAGTCCATCAATATGCTTCAATGTCTAAGAAACTCAAGAAGTTTCACTCCAAGAAGAATCACTTCATACAATGCAATATGAGGAGAAACTTGAAGAAGAATGTTACAACTTGGAGTGAAGATGGAAGTGAAAAAGAAGACTCCAATCTCAAAATGACAAATTCGTGCTTAATGGAAAAAAGATGAGGTAACATCTAAACTATCTCTTGATTTTGAGAATGATAAAATATCAAATGTTAAACTTGAAAAAGAAAATTAGTTTGAATTTTTGAAGAAGAAAGAAATAAAATTTGTAAAAAATAAAGAAAAGATAGAGAAACAAAAGAAAAATTATAACAAAGTGAATAATCCCTTACAGGAACAAAGATTTATAAAAAATCACTTTGCTATAAAAACTCTATCAAGAAATTCATTTATCACTTTTAATTTTTGTCATGTCTATTATATTTGTCATTTAAAGAAAAATAACAAAATTAGAAGGAAAATGATAAGTGTTGTTAAGAATATAATTATATCTAATGTAAAGCTTAATGGACCTTAAATGATTTTGGTCGATAAAGAATAAGCTTGCTTTGTTGGAATTTATTTTATTTTTTGCATTGCATTTTGTTATGTATTGTATTGCATTTAAAAAATTAAGATTAAGAAACTACTTTTTGAATTCAATATTTCAAATAAAAACCATGGTTAGTATTTTAAAAATACATAAAACATATCTCAATAATGATTAATATTTGAAAAGATAAAATTAAAGATTTTCAAAAACTTATGCACTTTTAAAAACCATGTATTTGATGTTATTTTGTAATGAGTTAACAATCTTGATTTAAGTTGAGAAATGTATGATGAGCCATCTAGCATCAAAGTGAAGTGATTCAAATGATAAATAATCTACCAAGATAAATTACTTGAGATAGATTTTGCCATCTACTCAAAGGAGCTTTGTTTTAGTAAAAGAATCTTATATGAGGTAAGGTCATTTTGATTATATAAATGCTTAGTTCCTCTATTATTCTTAAATGAATCATATGACATGAAATACTTAAATAAATGTGTTTGATTGATAGCTAGAATGAAAATGATTTTGACGATATATTATGCTATGTCTAGCTAATCTTGAAAATCTTACACTTGCATAATTGATTTCTCGCTTTTAAAAAATTTAATTTAAATTATCATATAATCATTTTTTAAACGTTTGATATATTTATTAAACTTGATTTAATGATCTTCCTAAAACGAATTTTATATTAAAATTTGGTTTGAGAATATGGGTTGTTTTTCAATTTTTTCTTTAAAAGATTTAGTTTATCTTAATTTATAAAATATTTTACTCTAAGTCATTGAAGTTTTCTTAGCACAAGGATTTATGACTTAAATGTGCTTTAATTTAGTATCCTTACTAAAGAAAAGAATAATTGGAATATGGCATGAGTTTTAATCACACTCCCCATGTAGGAAAGAAAATCCTTTATGATTATTTTTGACGATGTACCTTATTTGAAATCATAATGCACTTATTTATGAAAAGAAGTTTAGTAATCTTCATCCATTCAAAAAAACACTTTTGTTGAAATATATATTTTTAATTATTTGACATGAATTATTTCTATTGAATAAAGAAGGTGATCTTTACTTAAATTTTGAAATATATCAAGAAAATTTACTTAATTAGTTTTAGCATCAATTCCATTGTGCCTCTATCTAAGAAATAATAGATTTTGAATACTCTCCTGAACTTAAATGAAATACAGAAAAAGTATTCATATTTATGAGATGAATGGAATTTGCTAAAAATGATAAGAAAACTCATCATGATTTGATATGCCTTTTTATAGAAAAGTAAATTTTGGACATATTTTCTAGTGGAGTTAATTTTTATGATGATAAACTTGATAAAAATTTTAGGTTAAGTGTTTTAAAGACTATTGTGTGGTTTATTCATGAAAACTTCAAACCACCTAAAATCAATTTTGAATTAATTGATTGACATGAATCAAGCTTGTAAAATCTATTCGTTTATCAAACTTGAGTTTTATCAAAATTGATTGACATGAATCAAGCTTATAAATGCGTGCTTATGAAAAAAAAATGTTTTTATATCCCTTCTGATGAATGAATAAGTTAAAGAGAAACTACATTCCCTTATATGATAAAAAGAAAGAAATCATATGAGTTGAGTTATGATCTATTTAAGTTGATCATTGTTATTGCTTGAATTGGATACTCTGAATTGTCTTGTGTTGCATGGAGAAAAATATCCTAAAAATAGAGAAAACTTTGTCAAATTTTCCTAAAAAAATCTAACATACTCTTGAAGTAGTTGAAAAGTACTTAGCATTACTTACGTTTTGGTTCATCTACTAATGGAGTTTGCTGAGTCCATCCAAAAAGCTTTATGCAAGTTCAGTCTTCTCACACCTCAAATCTTAATTGATTTTTGATGAAAAATAGAAAGGAGAAGAATGATAAAACATTTATACTCACAACATATATTAAAGAAGAAAGTATGGAACAAATCTTTATCTCATACTCCTTTATTTTTTTAAATATAACTTTGATAAATTCTCTTTGATTTGGCATTGGATAAGTCGAGTGATGAGCTTGAATTTAGATTTAAGAATTACTTTTAAGTTATTTATTTATCAAGAAATAGCTAAATACGAAATTTTCTATTATATATGCTTGAGTTTGAAAATAATGATTGATAATCATCTATTTATTGAATCTAACCTACCCTGAAAATGATGTTTGAGTGATAATTGAAAATTATATTTTGGTGCATACATTCAGGGGGAGTAACTTTTTTTTAAGTACTTATAGATCTTTCCAATTTAAATAGCTATCTGTCTTGATTATTTAATCAATCAACTATCAAAAAGGCTTGTTAAGTTTTATCCAAAAAAATTTCCTCTCTTAAAAGTTAAAAATAATTACTTTAGACTTTTTGAAAGGGGGAGAAAATCTGATTTCTTGGTAAAAAAAAGAAAACCTTTGGTAAAATTATTTTACTAAAATGAGTTTAAATACTTTGAAAAATTCCTTTTTATATGTTTTAAATTTGGATATTATATCTTAAGAATTTTATCTATTTTTGAACTATTGGTAAATCAAGCATTGAGTTCAAACTCTTGTCCTTTATTGATTAAGTATAAGATACTTAAAGCATTGAGGTTATTTTGAATATTGAAGATTTATAATGCTTAAGAATTATTTTAGATCATGTAGGGCTTGAATTCATTCTTTCATTAGAAGTTGGCTACACTTATTTTATCTCTATGTGCAAAAGGAAATATTGAAAAAATAAGGGAAACCATGTCCTAATTTCTATAAATATTCAGCACTTAAGTCTCTTTGAACTCAACTCCTTCAAAAGCTTTATATTACTTGGTATCTTGTAAAAAAAATTATTTTTAACATGTTTTATCAAAATATTTTCCATAGTATAATTTAAGAGGGAGAGCCCTTCTTTGAAATCCGCCTTTTTTTATGATGACAAAAAGGGGAGAAAAATAAGAAATTGGAGATCCACTTAGAGACATTTTTCTTATATTAACATATATATTTGAACTTATATGAAAAATACATTGGTATATATACATTTATTGAAAGAAGATTGAAATTGAGATAAATTGCTTTGGAAAGTATTTCTGTTATTTTTTATTTTCTGCAGGAGGTCAATAAACAGAAATACAAGGAGACTATGTCAGATTTTTTGCAAAATTCTAATCCCTTCATTTCTTTTCAATTTATCTTCTTTAATCTCTAATAAATACTTTTTTCACCATAAAAAAATGGGAGATTTTTGATCAAGTGTCTATGGACCCTAAATGATTTTGATAGTGACAAAAATCTGAATTAAGCACTAATGAATATTACTTAAGTGATACAGATTATTAATAGTGCTTATACATCAAAGGAGATCAAGATTGTAGAAATTGGTGAATTAAAGTTGATGATCTCAAAAGTTAATAAGCTCTCCAAAAGATCAAATTCAATGAGAATAATTTAAATGTAACTTCAAAGACAAAAATGGCTAATTTATAGATTTGAATCCTAAGATACACTTTGTAAGCATTTTAATTTTTAGGAGCTAATTCAATTTGCATTGAATTTTATTATATAGCCTAATTAATTGAAGATATAAAAATTTTTCGTGATTTTATTAAATACAAATAAATTATTTGGGATCAATACTTAACATGCTTTAATTGAACTTAAAAAGAATTTACGTTGACATAAAAAATTATTTGAGCATTTTTAATATATTATTCATCATATATCTTACACACACATTATGCTTAAATTTGTAATATGTTTTGTCATCATAAAAAATGCTTCAATCAAGAAATTGATTAAATTAATTTTGATGATAACAAAACACTTTTGAAATTTTTAACTCATGTGTTTAATGTGCAAGAAATTTTGATTCAATTGGGAGATTTTTCGAAACTCAAAAATCCAAAAAGAATCAAGAAATATGATGCTGAAAACATTGTTCATCTTGAAAACACTGTTCATTCTGAAAAATACTGTAGCAGTGCACAAAAACTGACCCAATCAATCGGGTGAATAGTACCAATCGACTAGGTGCTCGAAAAATCAGTTTTTGCATCAATTATGAAGAATAGTCGACTGGGTAAGTTACAATAACTATATTTTTGAATTTAAAAGGCTATAAACATGTCTCTAACGACTTTATTTTGTCTCTAATGGCTAGAAGACTTCCAAACACTATAAATAGAGCCTTAAAGGTCATTTAGAAGATGAGAAACATTCTACAACAAAGGATTAAAGCAAAATCTTTATTCTCTTCTTCTTGAGCCAAAAACTCCATTGTTAAGCTATAAGCTTTTGAGAGAGAAAATATTGAGTTGTAATCTTCATTGAGAAATCTCTTTTTTGTTTGTTTGTTTCAAACTTTCCTTTCATTATCTTGTTAAAAGAGTTGGTGTAACTTTTGTATGAGTTTGTAAGTGAGCTAGTGAGTGTTAAACGATACACTTGGGTAGAAAACTTAAGATTCTTGTGAAAAAGGTTGAAGCAACACCCTTGAAGTTGCTTGTTTGTATTCGGTTTAAGCAACACCCGTGAAGTTGCTTGTTTTAGTGCAAGGCTTCAAGGAGGATCCTTGAAGAGAATGGACGTAGGGTCTGAAGGATTCTAATATTGTTGAACCACTATAAATCGAGTTTGCATCTCTCTAACTCTATCTCCTTAATTACTTGCACAATTATTTGCTTATAATTATTTATTATTCAAGTAAATGAGATTGATTGCTTAGTTATTTTATAATTCAATTATCTTTTCTATATTAAGCAATAAACTCTCTCATCTTTGTGCTAGTAATTTAGAAAAATTGATTTGTTTTAATTCTGCATAAATTTTGATATTTGAGATTGCAAAAAGAATTTAAAATTTTTCTAATACCAAATTCACCCCCTCTTGGGTATTGCCATAGTATATTTTGGACCAATAATATGCAGTAAAGATTTGAAATGTAATTCAAAGGAAAAAGATAATGCATAGACTAAGTAAGATGCTAATTGTATTCAATTGCCTCAAGCATGGAACTATTAAGGATGCAATAACAAATACGACATGCATACCTCTTCAATATCAACTTAGGAGAAGGTGGTGAAGTCCCAAACTTTACTAGTCTTAACCCCAATTTCTAAATAATCAAATTTGAAGAAAAAAAATGATTAAGCCCTAAATCAAGACAATAAAAGCAAATGGGATGAGTTAAGAGAGTTTTACCTTGGAAATTTTGTTGATTGATGAACGAAATGAATTTCTTCTCTTCGATTTGATTCTAGCTTTGCTAGTGGTTGGTAGTGGCAGCTAGTAGGCCTAGAGAGGTAACAAGACAGATCCACAGAGTAATGATCGAGTGAGATGGTGGTGGGCCTAGAAAGTGGCGGCCAAGCGGCGTGGAGGAGAGCGACAGTTTTTGGAGAACAATCGCAAGCGTGAGGGACTAAGTAGAGACTAGAGAGAACTGAGATGGTAGCAGCCATCTCTTAAAAATGAGAAAATATGAAACCTAAATTGCGTAAGGAGATTAAGAGAGTAAAGGACAGAATGGCTATTGTATTGGGTTGGTTTTTTCTACTTAGTAATAAGCGAATAGTTCGAATCCTAATCGAGCCAAATACTAAGGTATTCGAGCTCGACTCGATAAACTAATTGAACTCTATTTTAGGCTTGAGCTTGATTCGATCCAAGTTTTGATCGAGCTCGAGCTCGAATAGTTCGACAAAAGCTTGATTCAATTCCATCCTTAACAACTACACACAAATGGGCTTGTCACAAGTATATCAAAAAGTACTTTAATTGGATTCTTCACTATCTGTAAACCACAATCACACATTCATGCATTTTTTATTGCGAATCTCAATCCTTAATTATTATTGTGATTAAATGATAGAAAATAGCTTAACACTACAAGAAAAATGTTTTTAGGAGTCTGAATATCTGCGATGACCAAAATTCATCGTATATAATATTTATTTGCGATGGATTTAAACTTTTGTCGCATTTAGTATTTGAAATTAAAATTTATTTAGCTTTTAATTTTAATTCAATAATTCAAACGGTAAAATCTCAAATGCAACGGAGTACATCCATCGTAATTATTAAAAACTAATTAAATAATTATTAATTAAATATATTTGATTATTTAAATACATAATAAATCAAGCACTTTATCTGCGACTGAATTAATATTTATCTACGACGGAATATCTGTCGCAGATAAGAAACCGTAAATTAAAACTTTACTTCTTTCTTCTTCTTCCATGCTCGTGACTACTTCCTTCTTCTCCTTGTTAATTGTCGTGCCACCCCTTTTTCCTCTCTCTTTCTCCCTCTCCCTCTTCTCTTTTCCTTCTCTCCTTTTTCCTGCTTCCTTCTCTCTCCCTTATCTTCTTCTCCACTACGCGCTAGCTATCGTCCATGTCGCAATGTTGCCGCCAACCTCACTGTTCGACGGTAAGCTCTCTCACTCACTTGCTTTATTTTTTTTGTTTGTATATATATAGAATTATTTTGATTAATGCATTATGCTCTTTCAAAAATTTACTCTTGAAAGTTTGTATATTGTGTCTGGATATCTATTCCTAATATTGATTGCCTGTAACAATTTTCAAAAATGCCCAAATCTTGATTTGTTCCTCAAACTTTTTAGCAACCCACAATATAATTCAGTCGTCTCTGATGAGACATTAAAATGAGGAGTTGGGTTATCTCACAAATTGATGGTTTAAATGGCATATTCAATGGGTATTTTTTTTCAACCAAAAGCATTTAGCTTGCTATCACCTCAAGTATTTGGGTATTTTGAAGTTTTGGAATCGAATTCGTAAATCAACAACTTTTTTATGCATAAAAGAATTTTTATGATATGAGTTAGAAGCTACTTGGTTATTGTGTTGAATTTATAAATGAATCATTCTGATAAATTTTTTAAATGTTGTCATAAAACCAAAGTAAAAATTTGTGTCACTATCGACTAATCAAATCTAGAATTAGTTAAGAAGCTTATAAATCCAATGGAAGATCATGGAGTTTTAAATAATATTCATGATGTTTAGGTATAAACTAAAACCCACTTTTCACTACTATTACAGTATTTCCTATTACCTAAGAACAATAAAGAAATACAATAACCAATTGTTTGTTAGCTTTTTGTTCCTTATGTAACATAACATATACTAATGTATGTGTAAATGAGAGGTGCCAAAACCATTGTATATTCCGTAATTGTAAATATAGTTTAAAGTTAGCTTTGTGATATTGAAGTTTTAACCACAAAAAAAAAATCAAATTACATGCATACAATTGAAAATAAACATAAACATATACTGGTGAAAGGAAATACCCTTGACCTAAACAAAGAACGATTATATATTTCAAGCCAACCACCCTTGATTGCTGATATATTAAACAAAAATATAAAACCAAAATCAGAACATGTATACTATGTCATAAAGCCAATCATTAATAAGTGTCAATATAAGACTGAATAATCAAATCTAGAATTAGTTAGGAAGCTTTAAAATCCAATGAGAAATCCTACTGGTCAAAACCTTATGATCAAGAAGGCTACGAAACCTTTTGATGTGTAGTGGCCATTGAGAAGTTCCTAGCTACTGCTTTTGGCCATGGAGGAATCACAAAATGGGAAAAACATTTAGAAATCATCAAGTTATAATGACCGGTATAAGAAACCCGTAGGATGAGTTGAAGCTTCCTGGTTCGAAGAACCAAGAGGAGATAAATTCTTGAATAACAACCTTTCATGAGACTGCATTAACCCCTCCATATATCTCACTGCGCAAACATTAATAAAAGTGCTTACAATAAACTATCCAACCACAAAATGAAACCTATTCCAATTAACAATGCAATACATTTTTGTTTATATTTTGTCTATATCATGTTATCACAACATGCCACCAGTGTTTCCACACCTCAGTTGTACCTGATCTAATGTACTTTTTACATACATATAATGGATTTCTCCCTTCTGAAACCCAAAATAATAAAAATAAATAAATAAAAGAGGTGTAAGTATAATATATAGATTTAACACCTAAATATCCAAACAATGACTTGATTACAAGAACTTTTAACTAACACTAATTGTAAGATTATAATGAAATAATATATGTATGAACAACAATAATCAGTTTGACAGTTGGCACAAATAAAAACCAACTAAGAAACAGATTGTAACAGAAAGCAACTTCTCTAGACTAACCACATGCTCTCATGCCATGTATTTATTCATTTATGTAGTCTTAACACTCTCCATTTCTTTTTATACTTCATTTCTTGTTTGGTTCTTCATTTTCATTTGCATATATCATGCATTATATCTTACCTTAGATCGCACATCTAAGGATTATTAAGGAACATAAATGTGTGTTGGAAAATCACCTTCAAGATGCCCAAGTGGTGATCTTCCAAACACCCAAGTCTAAAGTGACTCATAATGAATCGAAATAGAAACAGAAATCAAAGAAAAGAAAGAACACAGCAATTTTTATCGAGGTTCGGTAATAACCTACGTCCCCATGAGTTCCTCTGAACTCTCTGCACTAAATCAATGAGTTCTTGTAGATTTCAGCAACACCCCTTCAAGAATCTCAAGTTCTTGAAGAGCCAAAGAAGAGAAGAAAGAAAGTGATAAGAACTATTACAAAGCCCTCTACCCAATCTATGCTACTCTCTCTTTACAACCAGCCTCTCTTTTGAGATCTATTCTAGTGCCTTTCTTGTGTTTTATGTCTTTGCACTCTCACACTTGCACTTGAATTCTCTTGTATGATGATCACTAGTATGTATTGTGTTGAGATTGAAGCTAAGTGACCCTTTATATAGTGCACCAACTTCTTAACCAATCTTGAAGGTCAATATCCACCCTTAGATCTTGAGGACTAATCAACCATAGCCTTTGATCAAGTCTAAGTGATCCTGTGTGTATTGATCATGCATCCACGCACCTTTCAAAGGCTGAAAAACTTGCATCAGGTGTGTCTTCAAGCTGCGGCCTAGAACAGGGCAAGCCGCTGCCTGAAGAGGGCTGAAACACACACCAACTCTTCACCTTGCTGGAGGCCGCGGCCTGAGGTGGCTGAGCCGCAGTGCACACATCTCCTATCTTCTGAAGTTCCTGGAGGCCGAGGCGCCAAGACCTGATATTGAACCTCTTCAAACCTTGTTTAAATCTTAGATAAATACCAACAATCTCTACCTTTATCTAAGCGATTAAACTCGAACCCATTATGCAGAGAACATAGGATCCAAACTCATCTTGAGTCACCATTCAATAGACTTCAATCTTAAGAAGTCTAAGGCAATGATTGAACTTACTTAGAGGTAGAACTTTGGTGCCTAAATCTACAGGATTTTCCTCCGTGGCTACCTTGTCCACATGAATGCATCTTTCCGTAATATTTTCCCGAATAAAATGATACCGAACATCCATGTGCTTTGTCCTCTCATGGAACACCGGATTCTTACACAAGTGCAACGCACTTTGGCTATCCGAATACACCACCACCTGCTCTTTCAGGACCTTCAACTCTTCTAACAACCCTTTGCACCACATAGCCTCCTTAATGGCTTCTGTAGCCGCTATATACTCAGCCTCAGTTGTTAAGAATGCTACCACCGGCTACAACTGAGCCTTCTAACTTACACAACATCCATTTAAGTTGAAGAAGTAGGAGGTAATCGATCTTCTTTTATCCCAGTCTGCTCCATAGTCCGAATCCGTATAACCCTCAAGACAGATGGACTTACCCCTCTTCTCATAAACTAGCCCCACATTTGGGCTTCCCTTCAGATACCTCAACAACCACTTCATCCCAAGCCAATGCTCCTTTTCGGGATTGCTCACAAACCTGCTGAGAACACTTATTGCATGAGCAATATCTGGTCTAGTGCTTACCATAGTGAACTTAACTGAACTAACCTCACTAGAGTAAGGGACCTTTTCCATTTCTTTCTTCTCCGCCTCCGATCTTAAACACTGATCACTAGAGAACTTGAAATCACCAGCAAGGGGAACCTTCACTAGTTTGCTATCTTCCATAGAGAACTTAGATATCATCTTCTCTATGTAAGAAGTCTGAGAAATCTTCAATCTGTTTCTCTCCCTTTCCCGGTTTATGCTCATCCTAATGATCTTCTATGTATGGCCAAGATCCTTCATCTCAAACTCCTCACTGAGTTTAGCCTTAAATTCTTTTATCCTCTCCATGCTGCTCCCAACCAGCAGCATATCATCAACATAGATGAGGATGATCACCACTTCCTCCACCTTGTGCCCCTTGTAGTACAAGCACGAATCATAGTAGCTCCTCATAAAACCCAAGCTAGTTACAAAGGAATCAAACCTCTTATTCCATTGTCGAGGTGATTGCTTCAGGCCATAGAGAAATTTCTTCAATTTGCACACCAACTCTCCCTGTCTTCCTTCCTCATAACCTTTTGGTTGCTTTATATAGATGGTCTCATTAAGCTCTCCATGCAAGAAAACTGTCTTCACATCCATTTGCTCGATCTCCCAATCAAATTGGACCACCATTGCCAATACTATCCGTATCGTCTTGTACTTCACAACCAGTGAGAATATTTCGGTGAAATCTATGCCATCTCTTTGTGTGAACCCCTTCGCCACCAGCCTAGCTTTATACTGGACTTCATCCCCTGGAGTGTTCCCTTCTTTGATCTTGTAAACCTATTTACAATCCACAACTCTCTGTTTTTCTGGTTTGGGCACCAATTTCCAAGAGTTGTTCTTCCTCAAAGAATCCATTTTTTCCTCCATAGCTAGCTGCCACTTTGATGACTCCTTACATTCCATGGCTTCCATGTAAGTTTCTGGTTCAACCATCCTTTCTTCTGAACAAAGAGCTACTACATTAGCATCTGCAAACCCATATCTCAAAGGTAGTCTGACCACTCTCCCTTCCTGGTCCCTTGTGAGCTGATAGTCATTCTTACTTGCTGCATCATCCCCTTCTAGTTCAGCCTCCTCTGAGTGCCCTGAGCTTGGCCTTCATCAATGGGCTCTACTTGGTTTAAACCATATTGCCTTCCTTGCTCTACCTGAACTGAATTTTCCTTGATGCGATGCTCTACAAATTTCGGACTGGTTTGCTCACTAGCCCCTGGAGGGTTAGTTTTCTCCCAATAGGGAAATAACAATTCATTAAAAATAACATACCTACTTATTATGAGTTTAATTCTATTTGGTTCTAAGGACCACAACCTATACCCTTTAACCCCATCACTATACCCTAGAAATACACATTTTTTAGACCTTGGGTTAAGTTTATCATCCTTTTGATGTGCAAATATAGCACACCCAAAAGTCCTAAAGTTGCTCAACTCAGGAGGTTTCCCACTCCACATTTCCATGGGAGTCTTGAGCTCTAAAGCTCTAGAGGGTGATCTATTAACCAAGTATACAGTAGTAGACACAGCTTCCCCCCAAAAATATTTTGGTAAACCGGACCCAATTAACATGCACCTAACCTTTTCCATAAGGGTTCTATTCATCCTCTCAGCAACTCCATTTTGCTGAGGTGTTTTTACAACAGTTCTATGTCTTAGAATGCCATTTAACTCACAGAATTTATCAAAATCCTTATTGCAAAATTCTAAGCCATTATCAATTCGTAAAGCCTTGATTACCCTACCCATTTGAGTCTCCAGCAACTTTTTCCACACCACAAATTTATTTAAAGCATCTGATTTATTTTTAAGCAAATAAACTCAAACTTTTCTTGAATAATCATCAATTAAAGACAGAAAGTAAAAGTTACCTCCCTATGTTGGTGTTTTTACAGGTCTCCAAAGGTCCGAATGAATGTAGTCAAGAATCCCCTTAGACTTATGCACTCTGGTGTTGAAGCTGACCTGGTGTTGTTTCCTAAGAACGCAACACTCATAGAAATCCAATTTCTCTACTTTGTAACCACCAAGTAGACCATCCTTGCTAAGAACTTGCAAACCTTTTTCGCTCATATGTCCCAAGCAAGTGTGCCAAAGGGCTATCGAATCCATCTCAGCCATCAAGCTTGCTGTTTGATACTTGATTTATGTCTCTCCGATCATCTCATAGAGTCCATCTTTTATTGCTACTTTGATCATTACCAAAGATCCCTTAGTTACCTTGATCTTTCCTCGCTCTGCCTTGTATGTGTACCCCATGGAATCCAGCTGCCCCAATGAGATAAAATTCCTTTTTAAATCCAGAAGATACCTCACAGTCCGCAGCAGCCTTGTGACTCCATCAAACATCCTCAACTAGATGTCTCCTATCCCCCTCACTTGGCAAGAAGTATCATTCCCCAAGAAAATCTTTCCATCATTGGCTTCCTAGAAATTCTTGAACCAATCCTTATGAGGGCACATGTGATAAGTGCACTCGGAATCCAGGATCCATTTCTCACTGTCTTGCCTCCTGCTCACATATGAGCACACAACAAGAACATCATCTTACTGTTCTCCTTTGGCAACCGAAGCCTCTCTATTCTGGGTATGGCTTCCTTCTCTCTCATCCCACATCTTCTTCTTACAATATATCCTGAAATGACCCTCCTTATTGTAGTAGAAGCATCTCTTTCCTCCAAATCTCAGTTTGGAATAAGGTCTCTCATGACTCTGCCTTCTACCCTTTGATTTCTTCCGGTAGTTGCTATGAATGCTACTGCCATTCTGAATTGTTGGCCTTCCTCTAATGAACAGCCCTTCTCCACTTGATGTTTCCCTCATCTTGGCTTTGAAATCATGAGCCCTTATGGCATTGATCACGATCTCCTTGGTTAAAGTATCTCTTCCATATTCAATAGCATTAATCAAATTATCAAAACAATTAGGAAGAGAATTCAACAAAATAACAGCCAATTATTCATCCGAGAATGTTATGCTACAACTATTCAAATCTTGAACTAGCTTATTAAACACATCAAGATTATCTTGCGACTCTTTATTAGGATCTGTTTTAAAAGCAAAGATTCTTTTAAGAAGATAAATCTTATTAGGGAGAGTTTTGGTAAGAAACAACTCATCTAGTTTCTTCCATATGACAGTAAGATCTTCGGAGTCTCCGCACTCCCTTGTGACACTATCCGACATGTGCAAGAAAATGGTGCTGTATGCCATCTTCTTTATCTCAATCCACTGGACCTCCGTGATACTTGCTGGAAAAGTATCATCTTCTCCAATAGCCAAGTCCACTTTCTGTTGCATAAAAATAGCCTTGATCTTCCGCTTCCAAAAGGAAAACTCTCAATTTTCATCAAACTTCTCAACAAAGAAGTTTGAAGCCATCTTGCGGAGAAAATCCCAAATTTATGCAGCACCCACAATTGCTTTCCCAAACTTCTAAATCATAAGAACTTGATTAAAGATAGATCTCAATACTGTTCTTGAATCACCCTTAAGAACACGATCAGATCTTGATCCCAGCACCTTTCTTGAATCACCTAAGAAGTTGGCCTTTGATTCTTGGAGTCTTG
Source organism: Bretschneidera sinensis (assembly GCA_023935145.1). NCBI lineage: Eukaryota > Viridiplantae > Streptophyta > Magnoliopsida > Brassicales > Akaniaceae > Bretschneidera > Bretschneidera sinensis. The sequence goes on along the minus strand of CM043700.1, from coordinate 71,478,557 downwards.
CTTCGATACCTTCTGTTCTTGCTCCGATACCCAGCTGTTCCTGGATCATAGCTCTGATACCACTGTTGTGGTATCTCCTTTAGCTCTGATACCATTATTGGGAAATCACCTTCAAGATGCCCAGGTGGTGATCTTCCAAACACCCAAGTCTAGAGTGACTTGTAATGAATCGAAACAGAAACAGAAATCAAAGAAAAGAAAGAACACAGCAATTGTTATCGAGGTTCTGCAATAGCTTACGTCCCCGTGAGTTCCTCTGAACTCTCTACACTAAATCAATGAGTTCTTACAGATTTTAGCAACATCCCTTCAAGAATCTCAAGTTCTTGAAGAACCAAATAAAAGAAGAAAGAAATTAATAAGAACTATTACAAATCCCTTTACTCAATCTATGCTACTCTCTCTTTATAACCAGCCTCTCTTTTGAGATCTATTCTAGTGCCTCTCTTGTGTTTTGTGTCTTTGCACTCTCACACTTGAACTTAAATTCTCTTGTATGATGATCACTTGTATGTATTGTGTTGAGATTGAAGCTAGGTGACCCTTTGTATAGTGCACCAACTTCTTGACCAATCTTGAAGGTCAATATCCACCCTTAGATCTTGAGGACTAATCAACCACAGCCTTTGATCAAGTCTAAGTGATACTATGTGTATAGATTATGTATCCATGCACCTTTCAAAGGCTAAAAAACTTGCATCAAGTGTGCCTTCAAGCCACGGCCTAGAACAGGGCAAGCCGTGGCCTGAAGAGGGCTGAAACACACACCAACTTTTCACCTTGCTGGAGGCCGCGGCCTGAGGTGCCTGAGCCACGATGCACAGGGCCAGGCCGCGGTGCACAGCTCATCTCCCATCTTCTGGAGTTCGCAGCGCACAGGGCCAGGCCGCGGCGCACAGCCCATCTCCTATCTTCTGGAGTTCCTGGAGGCTGAGGTGTGCACACCCCAGGGTGAGGCGCCAAGACCTGATGCTGAACCTCTTTAAACCTTGTTTAAACCTTAGACAAACACCAACAATGTGCTTGTTGCTTTCTAATTAATATGTTTACAATGAGAATGTTTGTGTTCAAATAATCCTTGGATTGTTCAATGTGGATAGTTTAGGAATGCTTGATCCTTATTGAAGTTAATAATTCCTTACTTATTTCATTTCAAAAAAGTTTCGACAAAACCTCTCCTTGTTCTCTGAGTACATACTAAATTCGGGGCTATCTCCTTCGGGTGATAGCACTAAATTTAAGTCATGTACTTAGATAACTAAGGGGATGTGTTGTCGAAATTTTTTTTGAATTGAAACAGCGTAGAAGTTATTAAATGCAATAAGAATTACGCATTCTTGAATGGGTTAGGATCCTTACCTTTTAGTGAATTAAATGATGTGGCTAGGAAGCATCAACATTCTTAATGTTCATATACAATCATTTTTTTTAAATTTCTTATGCCTTAATACTTTATCATTTATTTCTCTCAGGGTTACATGACCAGTGGTGCTCATTGCTTCTTCTTTGCTCCAGTACGTACTATTCTTGTTGATTAGGCATGCAAACTATAATTTGTGTATGCTATTAATTTAATTAGTTTTCAATTGTTTGAGTATGAATAGATTGTTTTTTTGAAGTGGACAATATAATTCTTTATGTAATCTTACATTTCACTCTTGAATGACAAAAGATTAACATAATGCACTAATAACAAGGCTTTTACAATTGTCAGTACTCATAAATGTTAAATTACTTCATTTTTTTGAGTTATATCTGTTAGTTAATTGTAAATTGGAATAACTTGGAAAGTCAATATTGTTTTAGTATCTGGAATGATGTCAGTTGATCAGAGTTGAATGGATCATCGGGTTATGCATCAGAATAATTTAGGAATGGAGTTCAAGAATTCATTATCTTCATGTATAGTAATAAACGTTATGTGTATAGGAGAACTATTCGGTGTCCTTGTTTGGTTTGTAAGTTTTTGAAGAGAGATGTGGTTACCATGCACCTACACAATAAGGGTTTTGTTAACGATTACAATAGATCGACTCGACACGGAAAGCTTCTTTTGTCTGGGGGACAGTCGACGACCTGAATTGACGGGGTAGAGGAATGATTCAAAATGAGGAATCAGATGGGGGACAATAATAGAATTAAAAGTATGAAAATATGATTGATTATGAAATCGTAAATAATAGAGTTATCAGAAAAGTATATATATGACAAGAAATGTGGTTATACATAAGATTTCAGATGGAGAAGACTTAATGTATTTATAATTGAGAAAATTGTGCTACTAACAACCCATCCCAGGTTGGCCACCGTCGAGAAGGTATCGTCACGTTTTGAAATTTCAGCACGACACATATATGCAACAATAGAAAAACATACATCGACCGAAAATATATATATATATATATATACATCAACCCTCAACAGGGGAGTTACATTAGTAATATCCCATCTAAAACAATATATACAACATATTATGCATGAATATCTACAAATTTTTTCTTCCATTAGTCTGAGGATGTGGACCACGAGACTTACAGATGATAATTCAATCTGAATCTCAGCTCACAAACTTATTTGTCCTGCCTGCTACTTAAAATTATTTAACAATGAGGAGTGAGCTTCACAAACTTAGTGAATTAAATTTACTAGAAATACTCGATTTGTATACTTCTAGTTATATTCATTCATTGTTAAATCAGCATAATTAATCATCTATCTCTTCTCATATTCTAATTCAATCATTTATCAATTTCTCTTAATAAATAAATTAGCAGGCTATCCTATTTCAATACATATATCTCATAAAATTTTTATCAATTTAATATCATCATAAAGTTCACATAATATAAACAAACAATAATATAATTCTTTATTATATCATCCTTTTACTTATTTATCATCAAAATTATCTCATTATGAGACTCATCTATCTATCAATCATTTAATAATCAAAACCGATTCTTTAACATCTCAGCCATTAATAATAAAATATTAAAAACAAATATAATGCATGAATTTAAATTTTCTTTCTTTCTTTCTCATCAGATCATTTCATATTATCATTTGGGAACGTATTCCCACATGTCGACATGTTTCAGCCAGACCAGCCACCTTCTTGGTTTTCACAGCCAGACCAACTACCTTCCTGGTTTTCTCAGCCAGACTAGCTACCTTCATGGTCTTCTCAGCCAGACCAATTGCTTTCGTGGTCTTCCCTTTTATGCATATGAGCAATAACATGTAAGCAAGCATACATCTAAGCATTCAACTCAACTATCTAGCTCTTTTTCAAAATTATTATTTTTATCATATTTATTAAATTGTCTCCTCGTGTATCATATCAATGTTTCAATCATATTTTTCAAAAATTTCATATAACTTCTTAGCATATTTTTCATTAATCCGTCCTTTTTAAATTTAAATTCTTATATAATTAATTTTCAACATATTATTTAATCCATAATCGATAAATTAATCAATTATCATATATAACAGAAAATATATCATCCAATCATTATAATTCAACAATTTATTCAAATATCATAAATTCATATTTTTATTGATCTCGATTACTAAAAGTAAATCTAACTCACCACATAGCACTTAAAGCTACCCGTGTATCACCTCCTTGTCTTTCTTGCTCATTTCAACAATTTCTTGAGATTACTGATCACCAACACATAATCATAAACTTTCATAAATCTAGTATTTCATAACTTAATTCAAACAATATAATTATTTAGTTATGAGTCTTATTGAAAATTTACCTCAGATATGATGAAATCTTGCTATTGTAATTGGATGTCTGTAACTATCTCTAATATTGGAGAAATTTTCTTTATAACTTTTTGCTAAGAAATTCGAATTGAATAACGAAAGAAATCAAACAGGATTTGAAGGAAGTAAAGTCTCTAAGCTTTCAGAGACTTATAAACTTTTCAATTTTTTTAATAATATATTATAATATTATTTTATTACAAATATCAACACAAGTTCCATTGTTTCACATGGGTTTGTAAATGTTCTTCTCTGTTTTTGTCTTTTTTAAATAATATATTATAATATTATTTATTTCAAATATCAATACAAGTTCCATTATTTCACATGAGTTTGTAAGAACCCATGTTTTTCACCGTTTTCGTTTTCGTTTTCGTTTTGTTATTATTATTATTATTATTATATTATAAAATTTAAACTTTCACTGCGACTTCACGTGAACTCAAGTTTCATGTTCTCGGCTGCTTCAAATTGTTATATTTTTTTTCAAATTTACAGTTTTACCATCGATTATTCACAATTTTGCCTTATAATTTACAATTTTACCACCAATTATTTACGATTTTGGCATTCCTCCATTGAAATCAAATTTTTTTATCCTTTATTTCTTAAAAAAAATCTAAAAATTATCTTTGCTTCCATCAAATTTTCTAGTTATTATTCTCAACCTTATTCGACATTTTTCTTCAAATTTCTTTCATTTCAACTTCAAATTTCATAATTTTTAATACTTTATTCTTAAAAAATTTCTAACTCTTTTTCAACAAACTTTTCAATATTATCTTTCAAATATGATTTCATATCACTATTAAATCTTTCATTTATGGATTATTTAATTCAATATAATATATAAAATTACTTATTTACTCTTATTTTATGAACATGAGTATTACAATTCTACCCACTGTTGCGAGTTTTAAATTACTTGCAAGCGCACAAGTCGTTTGCAATATAGTGTTGTGCAAGTGCGAGGTCGAACCCACAGAGAATTGCGTTGTGAAAATATATTTTTATCTAAACTAATCCTATTTTAACCTAGTTCTGAATTTTGGATTGTATCTTGCAAAGAAATATAAACTAAAATAAATTGATTTTAAAACAACTGATAAAAACATTAAGGTTTTCTGAATCCACTCCGACCAAAGTAAAGCATATATCTTCATGTTCTATATAAAAATAATCTATCAAATCATTCCATGAATCCACCATTATACAAATCACGGCGAATACCCAAACTATACCAAAACCATCCAATGTATCCGTTTAATTCACAAATCACAATGGATATCCAATCTAATTTGAATGATCCGCCGTATCCGGTAGATGAAACACAAGGAATATCCAATTTAACAATTTAAAAACAATCAATCATAAAAGTTTACTCAAACAATTGAAATAAAACATTTTATACTAAAAATATCATAATTGTACGAACATATCTGAAATATAATGCTAAACAATGGCGAGGCTTCATCTTCAACCTTAGATGAAGATTTTAGTCTTGCATAATTATGAACATAATTTTCACAATTACAGTGCTAAACATTACTTTAAAACTTAAAATGAATTAAAACTAGCAATACATGGATAGAGAGATTCCACTTGCAGCTGTTGTGCAGTACTTCCCCTCTTGGTAGCAAAGCCTTCGTGATCCACCAGAATGCTAGCAGAAGTCCTCTAGATTGCACACCAATTGCTTCAGTGAGGTGGGGCCTTTATAGGGAAACTCCATGAGTGCAATGTGTTTCCAATCCAATGTGGGATGCGGGATATAGAATATGTTTCCAACTGATGTGGGATGTGAGATTTAAGCCTTCACATGCTCTTCAAAACTTCTGCCCACACTGAAATCCCGCACAGCATAACCTTTGTCTACTAAAACTGCCATAACTTTCTCTAGAAAAATCATATTTACAAGCTGTAAAATTCATCAGAAACTAGACATCCGGATCTTTCCAAACATATATGGCTCATCTCCTACTTCTTCGTGAATTATTACAGTTTAATCCGCAAAAATCACTTCTGCCACACTGAAATCACACACAGCCTGACATTTATCTACTAAAACTGTCATAACTTTCTCTAAAAAAATCATATTTATGAGCCGTCAAATTCCCCAGAAAATAGACATCCGGATCTTTCCAAGCATATATTGTCATCTCCTGATTCTTCCTAAATCAATACAATTTAATCCGCAAAGATGACTGATCTGCACGGGAAATTTTGGCAATTTAGTGAAACTCCTTTCTAAGTGCTCGTAAACCTGTAAAACAACAAAAAACAACTCAAAGTAACAAATACCTAAACTAAAAAATGTAAATTAAGGGACCAAAATATGCAATATTTGGCACTAGTCAAATACCCCCAAACTTACATTTTGCTAGTCCCTTAGCAAAACAAAATAAAAAACTAAATGAAAAACAAAGAGCATAAAGATAAGTTCATCACTCATGGTATCCAAAAATTTAAGTAGCACACAAAACCATGATATTCATTCATAAGCAAGCTTAAAATATAAACCCATCTTTACAATAAATAGGAATTTTAAAATCTAATTACTTACAAAAGGCAGGCTAAGGCATCACAAGTCTGACTCAGTGTAAAGTGAATTAGCATATAAAGATGTGGCTTCCAAATAACTTCAATGTGTAATGTCTCCATGTCTCAAGATTTACAGAATTTCTTATCAGAATGAACAACGATGGCATAGTTGTATTTTCTTCTCTCTTTCATTATAAAGCTCAGCTATGTTTAGTTCCTTTAAGCTTTCTAATTGACCCATGTAGCGAGTATTGAGTCAATGACTCCCAAACCAGATGGTTTTAGGGCATTAGGTATAAAGACACCCCTAAGAACTTACTTACTCGAATAAAAAAGGCTACGAAATTAAACTGGCCTTACTACTACTAAGCAAACTTCCCACCTTTGACGTGAACACTCACTGCTTACTGAGGTAAGAGGTCCAGTTACTCAGCAAAAAGTTTCGCAATGATCATTAAGAATAAAATTCCCACATTTTGACGTGAACACTCACTGCTTACTAAGGCAAGAGGTCCAGTTACTCAGTAGAAAGTTTATTGATGATCATTATAAAAAAAAAATTATATGTTTCTATGCCAAAGTGTTTATCCAACAAGTCATCAGTTTCAGTTAAGTCATAGACATATACACATTAAACTCACATGTCATACCTCACACAATTAGGTGCTCGTGTCAGATTAGATCAAACATGTCAATTCTCAAATGTCTAAAGTAAGCAACTAAATTTTAAAACTTTATCATCAGATCATGTGTTCAAAATTTTAAGCTCACCAATGACATCACATCATAGAAATTGTTTAAATCAACCAAAATTTCAAAATAACATGAGATGCATTTACCTTTTCTTTAAAACGAAGAAAAAACAACAACAAATTAAGACTAAGTGTGTGTAATGTGTCTCCTATAGCCCCAAACTTATATTACACATTGTCCCCAATGTGTGAATAATATGGAAAGAGCTGACCTAGGAGATGGAAAACTAGCTAGACTGGCATGGCTCATAGCATACCCCCAAACTTGAACTGAAATGCGTGTTGTCCCTGAAAAATAAAAACTGGAAAACAAAAAAAACACTAGAAATAAACAGTAACCATAAATACGTAAAATAATAAATAAACAGAAAGGATATGTTGTGGGGTATCTCCCATAAGCACTAAGTTTAAAGTCTTTAGCCAGACTATCCATAGTAGACGACATTCAATCTGAGTAATTAGGATCCTCCAACAATATCGTCTCAATGTCTGGACTCCTCAGCTCCAAGAATGGTTTCAGCCTCTGTCTATTCACCTTGAAAATGCTACTATTCTATGGATCCTCAATCTCGATGGTCCTATGAGGAAAAACCGACCGAATAATAAATGGGCATATCCATCGAGATTTGAGCTTTCCTGAAGAAAAAAAATGCAAGCGTGAATTGTAAAGAAGAACTTTTTAACTAGGCTCAAAAGATCGTCTCAAAATGTTCTGGTCATGAGTCTTCTTCATTTGTGCCTTGTACAACCGCGCACAATCATATGCATCATTCCGCAGCTCCTCTAATTCATTGAGTTGGAGCTTCCTTTGTGAGCCAGCCTTCGAAATATTGAAGTTCAGCTGCTTGATAGCCTAATAGGCTCTATGCTCTAATTCCACCGGAAGGTGGCATGCTTTTCCGTACACAAGTCGATATGGAGACATGCCAATTGACATCTTAAATGTTGTCTGATACACCCACAGTGCATCATTCAATCGCAAAGACCAAGCCTTTCTATTAGGGTTCACAATCTTCTCCAAAATATGCTTGATCTCGCAATTAGAAATTTCCACTTGACCACTTGTCTGCGGGTGATACGGGGTGGCAACCTTATGTGTGATGAAATACTTCTTCATCAACTGCTCAAAAATTCAGTTGCAAAAATGCTTACCTCCATCATTTATGATTGCTCGAGGCATACCAAAACGAGCAAAGATAATGTCATTAAAAAACTGGACAACAACTTTGTGGTCATTGGTTTTGCATGAAACGGCCTCCACCCATTTGGACAGATAGTCCACAATAACCAGAATATACAGATAGCCAAAAGAGTTTGGGGAAGGTCCCATAAAATCAATGCCCCACATGTCAAAAATCTCAACAATCTGAATAGGGTTAATAGGCATCATATTCCTCCTAGAAAGACTCCCTAGCTTTTGGCAGCACTCACAAGATACATAGTAGGTTTGAGAGTCTCAGAACAAGGTAGACCAATAGAATCCACACTGCAAAATCTTCGCAGCAGTTTTCTTAGCACTGAAATGGCCTCCACAAGCATAATCATGACAAAAGGCGATGACATTAGATTGGTCATGCTCAAGAATACACCTTTTGATGATCTGATCGGGACAATACTTGAATAAGTAAGGATTATCCCAGAAAAAATGTTTTGCCATGGCCAAAAACTTTGATTTATCTTGTCGCCACCAATGTAAAGGCATTTGACTGGTGACAAGATAGTTCACTATATCAGCAAACCATGGTGTGGGATTATGAGCAATGTGCATCAATTGCTCATCAGGAAAGGTCTCAGAAATGGGAGTGGTGGCCTCAGTGAAATCCACTATCAATCTAGACAAATAGTCTGCCACCACATTTTCGGAACCTTTCTTATCCCGAATCTCTATGTCGAACTCTTGAAGTAACAAGATCCATCGGATAAGATGAGATTTAGCATCTTTTTTAAAGAAAAGATACTTCAATGCTGCATGATTCGAGTAGATAATGACTTTCGAACCTAACAAGTAGGATTTGAACTTGTCCAATGCAAAAATGACTGCTAGCAACTCCTTCTCAGTGGTAGAGTAATTGAGTTGTGCGTCGTTTAGGGTTCCGCTTGCATAATAGATAACATAAGGAAGTTTATCAACACACTGCCCCAAAATAACTCCAACAGCATAGTCTGATGCATCACACATAATCTCAAAAGGCACACCCCAGTTGGACGGTTGAATAATGGGTGTGGACGTCATAATCTTTTTCAGATCCCTAAACTCTTTCTTACAGTCCTCATCAAATATAAATGGGGCATCTTTCAATAACAACTTGCACAAGGGCTGGGTGATCTTGCCGAAATCATGGATAAATTGCTTGTAGAAACCTGCATGGCCCAGAAAAGAACGAACCTCCTTCACCGTACGTGGGGGTGGAAGGGTGGAAATAAGGTCCATCTTCTCCTCGTTGACCTCAATTCCCCGATTAGATATGATATGCCCCAGTACAATACCTTTCTTAACCATAAAATGGCACTTCTCCCAATTAAGCACCATGTTCTTCTCCTTGCACCGCACTAAAACCAAAGTGAGACGGTACAGACACTCCTCAAATGATGAACAGAAGACGAAGAAGTCATCCATGAAAATCTCTAAGAAACTCTCTACCATGTCAGAGAATATATTGACCATGCACCGCTGAAAAGTAGCGGGTGCATTGCATAACCCAAAAGGCATGTGACGGTAGGCGAATGTTCCAAAATGACAGGTAAATGTCATCTTCTCCTAATCTTCGGGGTCCACGGGGACCTGGTTATATCTAGAATTACCATCCAAGAAGCAATAGTAACTGTGCCCAGCCAAGCGCTCAACCATCTAATCAATAAATAGGAGTGGAAAATGATCATTCCTTGTGGCAGCATTCAGCTTACGGTAGTCTATACACACTCTCCATCCTGACTGAACACGAGTTGGCACCAACTCATCGTCCTTATTCTTCACTACCGTCAACCCAGCTCGCTTGGGCACGACATGAATCGGGCTCACCCACTTGCTATCAGAGATTGGATAAATGATCCCGGCATCCAACAGCTTAATCACTTCAGTCCTTACAACCTCTTGTATAGCAGGGTTGAGCCTTCTTTGTGGCTCCTTCAATGGCTTGGTATTCTTCTCCAAATGTATCTTGTACATCACCATCGAGAGGCTGATTCCCCTAATATCCTCAATAATCCAGCCGATAGCTTCTTTGTGCTATCTTAAAACGTCAAATAATTTCTCCTCTTGAGCCTCAACCAAATCTGAAGCTATAATCACAGGCAACGAATCTACTGGCCCTAGGAACTTATACTTAAGATTGTCCAGTAAAGGCTTAAGTTCCTTCTTGGGGGGCTTAGGTGTTGCGGTCTTTTCTGTCTTATTGCTCTCCCGAGGAGCAGACTCCAAAATGACATTCACTTGCTCGAGTAACTTATCTAAATCCAAATCCTCTCCAAATTGAGTAAAACATGCCTCCAGGGGGTCTTCAATGCTCGATTCATCCACAATCTCCTCAAGAATCTCCTCTATCATGCATATATTTCTTACTTCATCATATTCCAGTGGTTGCTTACTTATATCAAAGATATTCAGCTCTACTATCATATTTTCGAAGGAAATCTTCATCACCCCCGTACTACAATTGATCAGGGCATTAACCATGGCTAAGAATGGTCGCCCTAGAATAACCAGTATCTGAATCGCTACATTCTGAACTGGCTCTGTGTCAAGCACAATAAAATCCACGGGGAAATATAACTTATCCACTTTTATCAAAACGTCCACAACTACTCCCCATGGTATTTTCACTGACCTATCAGCCAATTGAAGTGACGTGGTTGTGGGCTTCAGTTCTCCTAACCCCAACTGCAAATAGACTGAGTAAGGCAGAAGATTAACACTTGCTCCTAGATTCAAGAGAGCCCTCTCGATCTGGCTGACTCCTATCGTGCAAGAGATGGTAGAACACCCCGGGTCCTTATACTTGATAGGCAGGTTGCACTGAAGGATTGAGCTAACCTGCTCTGTCAAAAATGCCTTCTTCGGGACATTCGTCCTCCTCTTGATAGTGATCAAGTCCTTTAAGAACTTGGCATATGATGGCACTTGATGGATGGTGTCCAAAAATGGGATATTGATTTGGACCTGCTTGAACACCTCCAGAATGTCCTCATACTTCTCTCATTTCTTGGGTGCTTGTAATCTTTCAGGGTAAGGTGCTTTATGTACAAACGACCTAGGAGGATCCTTAACAGTAGGTGTGGCTGTAGATGGCTCAGCATTTCTCTTTTCCTTATTCCCACTTTCTTGCCCTTGCTACATAGCAGGTTTCTCTTCCACTCGATTGTCCATTTGTCTCCCAAACCTCATTGGACAATTGATTGCACTTGTTCCTCCTCGTGCATAGGAGTTGATGAATTTCCAACCACAAACTATCCCTTTGGGTTGGGCACGGGTTGACTAGGGAACTTTCCCTTCTCTTTTTCACCCAATTGACTTGCGATTTGCCCCATCTGACTCTCTAGCTTAGCAATCGCTTGGGTATTTACCATTGTTGCACTCCTCACTTCGCTGATGGATTGGCCGATCATCTTTATAAACTCCTTAAGGGTGTCCTCTAGAGATTGTGAAACCTGTGCTGGCGCTTGAGTGGGAGCTTGGTAAGCAGGTGATGGTGCTGGATGGGCTGAGTGACCATGACTAGGAATTGGTGGAGAAAATTCGGGAGGATATTGATTGTGAGCATGATGAGGGGCTCCCCCCTGATTCATTGGTTGGTTCTGCTTCCTTGAAAAATTAGGGTGGTTCTGCCACCTGGATTGTAAATCTCGGAGTAAGATCCATTTGACTACCTCCGATAGTCATTGAAAACGTTCACTTGTTCCATAGAATACTCAGCAAAGGCTAGCATTGATGGACAATTCTGTGCTAAATGCATGGGACTAGCACAGATGGAACAACTATCAACATTAAATGTGTTGGTAGCATTGATGGATTGGCCCACAGCGAGAGCGTCAATCTTCTTAGTGAAAACATCTAGCTTTATCCTCAAGTCAGTGTCCTTTTTGATCTCATAGATGCCTCTTTTCTTAGGAGCACGGATAGACTTGTCCCGACAGCTTGAGAAATCCCACTGCTGCGAGTTATCGGACAACTTGTCCAATGCCTTGTATGCTTCCTCCCCCGTAAGACTTAAGAACACCCCCCCATTCATAGACTCGATCATGCTACGGTTGGGTTGAGCCAACCCTCTGTAGAAGAACTGAACGAGGCTCCACTTCTCATATCCATGTGGAGGGCATCTGATTAGTAACTCTTTGAAGCGCTTCCAGCTCTCAGAAAACTTCTCATCCTCATTCTGAGTGAAAGAACTAATATCATTTCGGCACTCATTCACTCTAAACATTATGAAAAACTTGTTATAAAATTTACTCAGCAGATTTTCCCAAGATGTAATAGACCCGGGCGTGTTGGAATCCAACTATGCCCTAGCTCTATCGTGAAGAGAAAAAGGGAAAAGTCGAAGATGGACTGACTCCTCAAAGAAGTTCTGGAACTTGAATGTGGCACAAATATCTTTGAACTTCTTCACGTGACTGTAAGGATTTTCAAGATCTAAGCCATGAAATGAGGGTATGAGTTGGATGATATGTGGCTTTAAATCAAAATGGGTGGCATTGATTGGTGGAAACACTATGCAAGAAGATGAGTTAGTCGAAATGTGTGCGAACAAATCCCTAAGGGATGTAATGGAGTCCACGTTCCAAGCTCTAGGTTGCTCTACGTGCTCCGGTTGATTTGCATTCCTAAAATTTTCTCCCATCTCAATTGTCTCTCTTTCAACAAGTTCTCTCTTCTGTCTCCTAAGAGTTCTTTCTAATTCGGGATCTAAAGGTATTGACTCTAAGTTCAGGGATCTCCGACCAAGCATACATCAAACAAACAACACTAATATAAACTAACCAGCAGAAACAAAAGAATAAAATACAAATAACAAATAACAAATAACAATAAGATAATATAAAAAAAACCCAAAAACATAAAACACAATACTCACAAAATGGGCCAACAAAAATTGGCAAATTATTTATTTATTTATTTTTTTATAAGCAATTGCAAATAAAAACAAATAAACAAAAATAAAATTGAAAAAACAAAAATAAAACAAAAATGCTAACTAAACTAGTAGAAAAATAAAATCAATTCAGACAAAAATTTAATTTTCACAAACAAAACAACTCCCCGGCAACGGGGCCAAAAACTTGTTGTGAGTTTTAAATTACTTACAAGCGCACAAGTCGTTTGCAATATAATGTTGTGCAAGTGCGATGTCGAATCCACAGGGAATTGCATTGTAAAAATATATTTTTATCTAAACTAACTCTATTTTAACCTAATTCCAAATTTTGGATTATATATTGCAAAGAAATATAAACTAAAATAAATTGATTTTAAAACAACTGATAAAAATACTAAAGTTTTTTGAATCCACCCCACCAAAGTAAAGCATATATCTTCATGTTCTATATAAAAATAATCTACCAAATCATTCCATGAATCCACCATTATACAAATCACGGCGAATACCCAAACTATACCAAAACCATCCAATGCATCCGTTTACTTTACAAATCATAAATGGATATCCAATCTAATTTGAATGATCCGCCATATTCGGCAAATGAAACACGAGGAATATCCAATTTAATAATTTAAAAATAATCAATCATAAGAGTTTACTCAAACAATTGAAATAGAATATTTATAATAAAAATATCAGAATTGTACGAACATATATGAAAATATAATGCTAAACAATGGCAAGGCTTCATCTTTAACCTTAGATGAAGATTTTAGCCTCACATAATTATGAACATAATTTTTACAATTACAATGCTAAACATTAAAACTTTAAAACTTAAAATAAATTAAAACTAATAATATATATATAGAGAGATTCCACTCGCAGCTGTCGTGCGACACTTCCCCTCTTGGTTACAAAGCCTTCGAGATCCACCAAAATGCTAGCAGAAGTCCTCCAGATTACACACTGATTGCTTCAGTGAGGTGGGGCTTTTATAGGGAAACTCCATGAGTGCAATGTGTTTCCAAATCGATGTGGGATATAGAATGTGTTTCCAACCGATGTGGGATATGAGATTTAAGCCTTCACATGACCTTCAAAACTTTTGCACACGCTGAAATCCGGCACAGCCTGCCTTTGTCTACTAAAACTGCTATAACTTTCTCTAGAAAAATCATATTTACAAGCCGTAAAATTCCCCAGAAAATAGACATCTGGATCTTTCTAAGCATATATGGCTCATCTCCTGCTTCTTCCTGAATCATTACAATTTAATCCGCAAAAATCACTTCTGTTATGCTGAAATCACACACAGCCTTACCTTTATCTACTAAAACTGTCATAATTTTCTCTAGAAAACTCATATTTACGAGCCATAAAATTTCTCAGAAAATAGACATCCGGATCTTTCCAAGTATATATTGCTCATATCCTGGTTCTTTTTGAATCAATACAGTTTAATCCACAAAGATGACTGATCTGCACGAGTAATTCTAGCAATTTAGTGAAACTCCTTTCCAAGTGCTTGTAAACCTGTAAAACAACGAAAAACAACTCAAAATAACAAATTCCTAAGCTAAAAAATGTAAATTAAGAGGCCAAAATATGCAATATTTGGCCCTCATCACCCATCTTATAAAAATTTCGTCACCGAAATTTCCTTACTTAACTTATAAAAAAACTGGGAGTACTCTTTCGTCATTCTTGCTTCATGCTCCCTAGTAATTTCTTTAACATCTTTGTTCTGCTATAAGACTTGAACTAAAATAATAACTTTATTACTCAAGACTTTGTTCTTTTCTGTCTAAAATTCTAACTGGTACTTGTATAAAGGTCAAATCTTCCTGAAGTTCTACAACCTAACTCGGAATACTATGGGATTCATTACATAAGCACTACCTCAAAAGTGAAACATGAAACACATTTTGCAATTGCTTTAACTCTAGAGGCAAATCCAATCTGTATGCTACTGGTCTAATTCTTTCAATCACCTCATATGGCCCCACAAATCTCGGACTCAACTTCTCTTTCTTTTTAAATCTCAATACACCCTTCCACGGAGATATCTTTAAATACACCTAGTCATCAACCTGAAACTCAATAGGTCGTCTTCTATTATCAGCATATCTCTTTTGTCTATTTTGTGCTACTTTAAGGTTCTCTCTAACCAGTTTGATTCTCTTAGTAGTCAAATCTATCATTTCTAGACCAAATATCTTTCTCTCTCTAACTTCTTCACAACATACTAGAGTTATGCACCTTCTACTGTATAAAGCCTCAAATGGTGCCATCCCAATACTAGCTTGATATTGATTATTGTATGCAAACTCGATCAAAGGTAAATAAGCATCCCAACTCACTGAAAAACTCAATAAACTTGCCCTCAGCATATCTTTTAGTATTATGATGATTATTTCTGTCTGCTCATTAGTTTGAGGATGAAAAGTTATACTAAACTGCAACTGTGTACCCATAGCTTTCTGAAAACCCATCCAAAATCTAAAAGTAAATCTAGAATCTCTATATGATACAATGCTCAAAGGTACTACATGTAATCTCACAATCTTCGCTACATACCACTCAACCAACTTTTCAAGACTTTAGGTAGTTTTAATAGGAAGGAAATGTGAACACTTAGAAAGTCTATCCACTATAACCCATATGACATCATAAACTCTTTGGGTACGGGGAAAACCAGAAACAAAATCCATACTCACATTCTCCCATGGCCATTCAGGTACTAAAAGAGGCTGTAATAAACCTACTGGGTGTCTATTCTCAGACTTCAACAATTGACAAATCAAACTTCTAGAAATATACTCAACTACATCATTCTTTATCCCTGACCACTAATAATTCTACCTCAACCCCCTGTACATCTTATTATTACCCGAGTGCATAGAATACAGAGAATCATGAGCCTCTCTTAGTATCTCTTTTCTCATCTCAACATTGTTAGGAACACAATCTCTATCTCCCAATACTACAATACCATATTCTCTAATTCTGAACTCAATCGACATCCCGCTCAATACTTCCTGTCTAATTTTCTCTATCCCTTTATCTCTACTCTGCATCTGTAACAAGTGATCAATAATAGAAGATTTCACCACCATATTTTCCATCAATACTCATCTATCACTGATATTCAACTGCATTCTCATTTCTCTCAATTCTACCGTCAAGCTAATATCATGACTCCCAATAGCAACTAATCTCCTTATAGACTTTATACTCAATGCATCAGCTACTACATTAGCTTTTCATATATGATAATGAATTGTACAATCACAGTCACTAATCCACCTCTTCTATCCCAAATTCAACTCTCTCTGGGTAGGTAAATGTGTCAAATTTTTATGATCAGTAAAAATTTCATAAGTGGCTCCGTACAGATGACGTCTCCAAATCTTCAAAGAAAAAATTATGACAACCAATTCTAAATCATGGGTCCGGTAATTTCTCTCGTGGTTCTTCAATTGTCAAGAAGCGTAGGTTATAACTCTCCCATGTGGCATCAACACACATACTAACCCCTGATGCAACGCATCACTATATACCACAAATCCTTCATAACTAGAAAGAAGCATCAATACTAGAGTAGTAGTCAATTTCTCTTTGAACAACTGGAAACTCTTCTACTTAAACTTCACTTCTTTCCTAATAAATCTGGTCAAATGGTACAACAATAATAGAAAAATTCTGGATAAACCTCTTATAATAACCAACTAACCCCAAAAAAACTTCTAATTTCAGCCACACTAGTTAGTCTTTCCCAATTCACTACTACCTCCACTTTCTGTGGGTCAACTACTATACCATCTCCTGACACAACATACCCCAAGAATGATATTTCATTTAGCCAAAACTCACACTTAGAGAACTTTGCATACAATATCTCTCTCCTCAAAATTTCCAACACTATCTCTAAATGTTGCATATGCTCCTCTTCATTCTTGGAATACACCAGGATATCGTCAATAAATACAATCACAAATCTACCCAAGAATGGTTTAAACATCCGATTCATTAGATCCATAAATGTTGTAAAAGCATTAGTTAACCCAAATCGCATCACAAGGTACTCATGATGGCTATAATGTGTCCTAAAAGCAGTCTTAAGTGCGTCCCCCTCCTTTATATTCAACTGATGATAACCAAATTTTAGGTCTATCTTAGAAAACACCTTAGCCCCTTGTAACTTCTCAAATAAATCATTTATCCTGGGAAAAGGATATTTATTCTTGATGGTGATCTTATTCAACAATCTATAATCAATTCACAACCTCATTGGTCCATCATTCTTCTTCATAAACAACATATGTGTTAGGAATATTCACATATGAGTAAAGAGATATAGAAAATCAATCTCACATGGAGAAAAAATTAGATAAGTGAATGGCATATATATGGTGGTGGAACCAGAACTCATTAGCTTAAGCTTTTAGGTTCATATGGTCTCCTACATCATATATTGGGCTTTTTCTTAACGGACTCTCCAAGCCCAAATTTTTTCCAAACTTGGGTCATCATTCTTAACAAGTGGAATCAAAGCCAATGGTTCGGCTGGGCGTGACTAGATCATGCGGTTAACTCCGAGATGCTCGCGGTTGTATAATCAGACAACAAGGGGAGCTCGAGGGACTCATGTAACACGAACAAGGTAACTTGTATAGCGAGTGGGTGATGCTCGCATGATGAAGTTTGTGTGGTTCCCAAGGTGGAGTCTATGGAGCTTGTTGTTGAAAGTCGGTATGTGGTTCTCTGACTCCGATAGGAGAACGGGTGACTTTCCAAGTGTATTTGTTGGATTATGGTGCAAGTTTGGAGTTGGTATAAGCATGATGGTGAGGGAGCAATGGACTCACACGTGAGGGGGAGATTGTTCAGAATATTCATATGTGAGTAAAGAGATGTAGAAAATCAATCTCACATGGAGAAAAAAACTAGATAAGTGAATGAAATATATATATATAGTGGTGGAACTAGAATCCATTAGCTTAATCTTTTGAGTTTATATGGTCTTCTACATCATATATTAGGTCTTTGCTTGGCGGACTCTCCAAGCCTAAGTTTTTCCCAAACTTAACAACATGGGCTCCATAAGGTGATATACTAGGTCAAATAAATTATTTATCTAGCAACTCCTGAAGCTGAACTTTCAATTCTCTTTACTCAACTAGTGCCATTATGTAAGGTGCTATAGATATGGGTGTTGATCCTAGAATCACCTCAATAGAAAACTCAATCTCCCTGTTGGGAGGTAAACCAAATAACTCCTCATGGAACACATCAAAAAAATCTTTCACTACTAAGATTTCTTCTAACTTCCTAATATCTTTTCTAGAATCCACCACATATGCCAAATTCCCTCACAACCCTCCTTCAACCATCTACAAGCATTCAAGGTGAAAATAAGACAGTTGAAAAGTATCTTACATTCTCCCTGAAAACTAAACTCCTCCTGTCCTAGTATCATGAACACCACATTTTTCCTAAAACAATTTACCCAAGCATGATATGCAGATAACCAATTCGTCCTCAAAATTAAATTAAAATCTATCATATCTAAAGGCAACAAATCAACTCCAAATTCTCTATTAGCCATACTAATCACACAATCCTGATAAATTATCTTGATAATAACCATATCTCTGTAGGAACCTCAACAATAACAGCATGCATCAAAGGAATAACACACGCATCAATAGATTTTATATAAACCCTAGATATAAAAGAATGGGTTGCACCAGGATTAATATATAATTTTGTAGGTCTATCAAGAATATAGATACCATACACATAACAATATCAAGACTGGCCTATGCATCATGTTGGGTCAACGTATAGACTCTGCTGTCTCTAGGCTATAACTAGCTATCGCGTCCCCTTTCAGCTATTGGTCCTCTACCTCTGCCCCGCATACTACCTAGTTCACTACCTCTCTCTACCTGTTTTCTCCCAACACCTCCAGCATTTATCTCAACAGATTTCCCTACTGAACAATCTACACTAATATATCATATCTCTCCACATACAAAACATATCAGAATAGGACAATTCTGAGATAAATGTCATACCTGATTACATCTATAGCAAACTATTATCTCTCTATCATACATCATATTACCGCTTTTCATTGGTGGCATACTTACTCCTCTACAATATCCTCTAGTTCCATAGCCTATCTTTTAAATCTAGGAGTCCCACCAATATTACTCTGAGCTACAGAAGTAACATATCCTGCTTGCCCCTTACTCTGCATCATAGTTCCATGTGACAAAGAACGCCCCATGCACACTCATACTACTGCCACCTCTAGGTCCCTCAAATCTAGTCCTCTTCAACCAATCCCTCCTACCTCTAAACTCTATCACATCTTTCCCAATCTGTAATGCTTTATCCACTATTATAACATAATTTATAATACCTATATAAGAGAGTTTAATTCGAATCTCATTGTGTAACCCAGCTAAAAATCTCTTACATTTCTTCTCCTTCGTATTTACTAACTCATGTACAAACCTCGATAAGGCTATACTATCATACTCAGCCACAAATAAAGTATTCTGCCTTAAATGAATAAAATTTCTCTCCTGTTGTGCTCGAAACATATCTGGAAAATACTTCGCAAAGAACACATCCTTAAACTTACCCCAAGTTAAGGGTTGATCTACTTGTGTACTCAATCTAGGCAGAATATCCTCCCACCATTGAGAAGCCTCACCTTCCAACTTAAATGAAGCAAAAACAACATTCTACCTATATATCATTGGTAAGACTTTAAAATATTTCTCAACATGTTTAATCCATTGCTCAGCCTCAATAGGATTTACAGATCCTCTAAAAGACTGGGGTTTAAATTTAATAAATCTCACAAAACAATTCACTTGCATCTCATGTGCAAACATACCCTCTCCCTCATAAACCTCTTGTCTCACCATATCAGGTTCCGTTCTAGCCCTTTCCTCTAGTATTCTCTGTAAATTATCAGCATTTTCTTCTGCTACATTCATTCTCTCTATAGCACGATCAAGAACTTCTCTTAACTCATCTGTCCTAATATCATATTCTCTCTTACCTCCACTAGTACCAGCTGTACTAGGAACCTGTTCCCTTTCATGAACTACAGACTCAACCTCCATCTCAACTTCAGTTCTTCTAAATATTGGGAGTCTACCACATCTTCTCTAGTTCAATACTCTATCTCTAGCTCTAGCACGTCCATGTGTCATCCTTAGACTCTGCATTAAAATATAGTTTGCTTAAATCTTTTACTTTAAATTTTTTTATGCAATCTATAGAATCATAAAACATTATGCTCTAATACCAAAATTGTAACGACCCATCCTGAGTTGGCCACCCCCGAGACGGTGTCCTAACGTTTTGAAATCCCAGTACAACACATATATGCAAAAATATAAAAACATACATCGACTGAATATATATATATACATACACACACACACACATCAACCTTCAATTCCTCAATAGGGGTGTTACATTATTAATATCCCATCTGAAACAATATATACAACATATTCTACATGAATATCTACAATTTTTTTCTTCCATTAGTCTGAGGATGTGGACCACAAGACTTACAGATAATAATTCAGTCTGAATCTCAGCTCACAAATTTATTTGTCCTGCCTGCTACCTGAAATTATTTAACAATAAGGAGTGAGCTTCACAAGCTTAGTGAATTAAATTTACTAGTTATATTCATTCATTATTAAATCAGCATAATTAATCATCTATCTCTTCTCACATTCTAATTCAATCATTTATCAATTTCTATTAATAAATAAATTATCAAGCTATCCTCTTTTAATACATATATCTCATATATTTTTTTATCAATTTTATATTTCCAATTTAATATCATCATAAAGTTCACATCATACAAACAATCAATAAAATAATTCTTTATTATATCATCATTTCTATTTATTTATCATCAAAATTATCTCATTATGAGACTCATCTATCTGTCAATCATTTAATAATAAAAACTTATTCTTTAACATCTCAGCCATTAATAATAAATATTAGAAACAAAGATAATGCATGAATTTAAATTTTCTTTCTTTCTTTCTTTCTTTCTTTCTCATCAGATCATTTCATATTATCATTTGGGAACGTCTTCCCACATGCCGACATGTTTCAGCCAGACTAGCTACCTTCCTGGTCTTCTCAGCTAGACCAACTGCTTTCCTGGTTTTCCCTTTTATGCATATGAGCAATAATATGCAAGCAAACATACGTCAAAACAATCAATTCAACTATTTATCTCTTTCTCAAAATTATTATTTTTATCATATTTATTAAATTATCTCCTCATATATCATATCAATGTTTCAATCATATTTTAAGAAACTTCATATAACTTCTTAGCATAATTTTTTTATTAATCCATCCTTTTTTAAATTTAAATTCATATATAATTAATTTTCAACATATTATTTAATCGCTAATCAATAAATCAATAAATTATCATACATAATAGAAAATACATCATCCAATCATTATAATTCAACAATTTATTCAAATATCATAAATTCATATTTTTATTGGTCTCGATTACTAAAAGTAAATCTAACTCACCACATAGCACTTAAAGTTACCCATGGATCACCTCTTTGCCTTTTTTGCTCATTTCAGCAATTTCTTGAGATTGCTAATCACCAACATCTAATCATAAACTTTCATAAATCTACTATTTCATAACTTAATTCAAACAATATAATTATTTAGTTATGAGTCTTACTGAAAATTTACCTCAAATATTATGAAATCTTGCTATTGTAATTGGATGACTGTAACTATTTATAATATTGGAGAAATTTTCTTTATAACTTTTTGCTAAGAAATACTGAAGAAAGAAAAAAACCAAACGAGATTTGAAGGAAGTAAATCTCAGAACTTTTCAGAGACTTATAAACTTTGAATTTTTTTTAAATAGTATATTATAATATTATTTTATTAATATCAACACAAGTTCCATTGTTTCACATGGGTTTGTAAGAACCTATGTTCTTCACCATTTTCGTCTCTTTATTATTATTATTATTATTATTATTATTATTATTATTATTATTATTATTATTATATTATGAAATTTAATCTTTCATTGCAATTTCACGTGAACACAAGTTTCATGTTCTCGGCCGCTTCAAATTTTTTTCTTCAAATTTACAGTTTTACCATCGATTATTTACAATTTTGCCATCATTTAAAATTTTTATTTTTACCACAAATTATTTATGATTTTGCCATTCCTCCTTTGAAATCAATTCTTTTTATCCTTTCTTTCTTCCAAAAAAAATTATCTAAAAATTATATTTTCTTCCATCAAATTTTCTAGTTATTTTTCTTAACCTCATTCCACATTTTTCTTCAAAATTCTTTCATTTCAACTTCAAATTTCATAATTTTCAGTACTTTATTCTTCAAAACTTTCTAACTCTTTTCAACAAAATTTTCAATATTATCTTTCAAATCACTATTAAATCTTTCATCTGTAGATTATTTAATTCAATATAATATATGTAAAATTACTTCTTTACCCTTATTTTATGAACACGAGTATTACAATTGTTCCAAAATGTGCAGCTTTTGAGAGTCTATCAATGACCACCAAAATGGTAATGCACTGTTTTGATAAGGGCAGTCCAGTGATGAAGTCCATGGACACCTCTTTCCAAATCTAATCTAGGATTGATAATGGTTGTAGCAAACTTAGAGGCTTAACTGTAGGATACTTGGTAGATTGGCAAATCATGTAGCTCTTCTTTATGTGAGACCATGAAAAATTATATGACAATCTTGAGAAGGTTTTAAGGATACCAGAATGACTTACCTTTGAAGTTGAGCTAAGTATGAGTCTACCCTTGTGGTAAAGTAAGCCTTCTTTGCTAGTGTAATCTGGATACAATGTGGAACCAACTTGGAGTGCCTTGTGTATGATCAATAACTCTGAGCCAGTGGCATTATCCTTTTTTTAATTGATTAGGTAAGACAAAATAAAGACTAGACATAGCTAGTAGATGTCCATCAAGAGTGGTAGATGTGTCTTCAAGAAGAGATGTAGGAAGTTCCATAATTCTGGAGAGTGCATCAGCTGCCTCATTATCTTTACCAAACTTATAGACAATTGTGCAGTCAAATCCAAGCAATTTGCTAAAGTAGTGATGTTGTTCAAGTGTTTGAATCACCTGATTCATGAGATTCTTCAAACTTCTATAATCTGTTTCAATGATGAACTTCCTTCCCAACAGGTATTGCCTCCACTTCATTACTGTTTGAGTGATAACATGTAGTTTTTTAACATAAGTAGAAGTTGACCTCATCTTGGATCCCAGCTTCTTGCTAAATAAGGCTAATGGATGACCAACCTGTGTTAACACTACTCTAATGCCCACATTTGAAGCATCTGTCTCCACTTTAAATGGTTTATTGAAATCAGGTAAAGCTAGGATTGGAACTTGAGTCATAGTTGTTTTGAGGGTTGTAAAAGAGTGCAGTTCTTCAGGACTCAAGTGGAAGATATCTTTCTTCAAAAGGTTAGTAAGAGAGGTAACTATGGTAGCATAGTACTTAACAAACTTTCTGTAATACCTAGTGAGGCCCAAGAAACCTCTCAATTGCTTAATGGTTATTGGAACAGGACATTCAAGCATTGCTTGGATCTTCTTGTTGTTAGGTTGTACACCTTGAAGTAAGACCAAATGTCCTAGATACTCAATGGTTTCTTTGCAAAACTCACACTTATTCTTGTTGGCAAAGAGCTAATTAGTTGTTAAGCATTCCAGGACCTGTTGCAAGTGCTAATGGTGATCTTCTAGGGAAACACTATAGATGAGTATATCAACAAAGAAAACTGTAACAAAATTCCTCAAGAAGGGCTTGAAGATTGGAAAGTAAAAGGGGCATCGGTAAGGCAAAATGGTATGACAAAGAATTCTTAATGCCCGTCATGGGTTTTGAATGCAGTTTTATGGATGTCCTCTTCCTAGACTCTGATCTGATCATAACCATTATTCGGGTTTATCTTGGAGAATACTTTTTCTCCATTCAACTCATCAAGTACTTCATTAATTTTAGGAATTGGAAACCTATCTTTAGTAGTGACAGTATTGAGACCCATGTAATCAATACAAAACCTTCAAGAACCATCTTTCTTTTTAACTGAAAAAATTAGAGATAAGAATGGACTATGGCTGTCTCTAATGATTAAATTGTGTAGCATCTTCTTCACTAGTTTTTCTGTTTCTCTTTTTTAAAAGTGGAGATATTTGTAAGGCTTAACATTCGTAGGTTTACTAGCAGGTACAAGGTGGATTTGGTGGTTTAAAATTCTGAAAGGAGGTAACTGAGTGGGACTTTGAAAAACACTATGGAATTCTTGTAACAAGTAGTTAATGCTATGTGGAATGAGAGTATCTTCTGTTTGTGGTGAGTGTTCTTCAATTTTCAAATGGAAGTAAGAAACTACGCCATCATAGACAACTAGTTTTTGTAATTGTTTGAGAAGAATAGGGTGTGGATGAAGGCAAGATTCTCCTTAGAGATGCATTGTGTGCCCATGCCAATGAAACTGCATTGTGAGATCTTTGTGGATAGTAAGAATAGGGCCTAACTGTTCTAACCACTAGATACCAAGCACTATATCTTCCACTTAAATCGGAAGTACAAATAGATCAATGACAAAGTCATGGAGTTGCAAGGTTAAAGAGACTGAGGAGCAAATTTTGTTATAGCACAAATAGTCTCCATTCCCCACATAGACCTTGAATAGTCTTGATGGAAAAATAGGCAACCCCAATCTCAGTTTTAGTTCTTCTTGTATGAAGTTATATATGCTACCACTATCTATTAGAATTTGCAATGTAAAAACACCATGGTGTCCAGTCAACCTAAGTGTTCTAGGACTGAGTTGGCCAGCTAGAGCATTCAAGCTAATTTCTAAAAGCAATTGAGAATCATTTTCTGTACACTAAGGTGTAGTGTGCTCTATACTATCATGCCATATTTCATCATCTTGATCACCTATTAAGGTCAAGAATTTACTCTTGCACTTATAACCTGGATGGTATTTCTCATCACAAATATAACAAAGGCCTTTCTCCCTTCTACTATTAATTTCAACAGGACTTAGTTTCTTTATGGGAAATCATGAGTGTTATTGGTTAGGAACAGTTCTTAGTGGTATTGGTTTTGTGGTGGTTACAGAATTTGGATGTTGTTTAGGGAAAGAAAAAGAAGGGTTCTTAAATGTACTTAGAGTGATGCTGGATGTAAGAATTGTGTACCATGAAGGCCTGAGGGCTTGCTTGATGTCATTATACTTGCTTTCTTATAACTTTTCTATTTCAATTGCTTGTATCTCAAAAGAGGGTTGGAGAAGTAACAATTCTCTTTTCAATTCTGGTTTCAAGCCTAAAATAAAAGATTCAAAAGGAAAGAATTAGATAATCCTTGAACTCTTGTTGCTACTATGCTTGGCAGTCAACAACAATGGTGGTCTGTTGTAGTTTGGCTAGGGTGCCTTGAGGATCCTCATATGTTGCTAGGCCAAACCTCAATCTGAGTGCTTCAAGAAAGGTTAACCAAGAATGAATAAGTCTTCCTTTGTGTACCCACTGAAACCAAGACAATGCAAGGCCTTCTATATAGAATGAAAATATAATGATCCTTTATTCTAAAGGTGTGCTACGGTAGTAAAAAAACCATTATGCCTTAAAGACCCAACCTTCTACCTCTGAGCCATCAAATCTTGGGAATTCTAATATGAAATTCCGAGAAGGTAAAGTAGAAGAAGTACCTTCTTGATTACGGATAAGGGCACCAGTTTCTTATCTAAACTGTGAGTACGCATGATGGTTGTCCTGGCACTGGTTGTCCAGTTTCTGTTCCATGGAAGCTATGAATGTTTTCAAGGTTTGGTGTAGATCCGCAAACTGAATTTTTGAATTCTTTCTCAACTCAAATATTTATTAATGTTGTGAAGTCTGAAACTACTGTAGATTGTCTAGCTTGCTTTGGAAAGTCTTCATCCATCTTGTTGTAATTTCATGTTCTTTCTGCCATTTGTGAGTACTGGTTTGTAACTAGAAAAATAAGAAGAGAAGAAGGAGTGGTGGTTTATAAGAACAAAAACACCAATGTTATGATGGAAAATGGAGGAAATAAAGGAAGAAAAAGAAAGTAAAGAAAGAAAGGTCACTGTTTCGAGTAAGTGGATAGCTCCAAAAGATTTCATGTGAAATGCCTCAAGGAAATTCTTATTCAATGTCCTCTCAAGATCTTGTACAAGGTACTTATACTAGAAGGTTCTTGTTGAATAGTTAGTTATATAGTTATAGCTAGCTTAACAACTTTGACAATACTAACTAACTTGTAAGAGATTTGTAACTAACCTAACTATTTCAATCTAAGCTAGAGTTAAGTAAAAAAGTTTCTGATCCATGCATTTCTCCTTAGTGTAGGAACCAAGTTAGTGTTAGGAGCCAAATCAGTGTCTACTATCCCCTTGCCCTTTTCACTTTTCTTGTCCTTGTCATGTTGCAACTATATAACATCAATTTTCTAATCAATATAAGAATTTGAGTGTTGAAAAATAGAAATCCCAAATTAAGTTCATGCTCAAAGTACCTCGTTTTATGTTTTTGCCACGCTGAACCCTATTCTAAGTATTACTTTGACCTTATTCGTGGGGTTTGGGCCTTTTGTATGAAAATGTTAAGAAAATTTCAATCCCAAAGGCCCATCAAATGTGTCAAAGTCCACGTAGTATGGCCTAAAAAGTGTTATAGAGACTTTATTTAATTAGACCAAAACCAAAATTTTCAAATTTGAAATTTTCTTAACCCTATCATTAATCCAAGAAGAACTTTCCTTAAGTTAAATAGTATTGGGTTCATATCAATTTCTTGGTCACTTCAAGAGAAGAATTGGGCCCAAAGTGATTGATTAAATAAAATCAAATTTGATCCCTTTGAAAATAAATCGTTTCCACTTGATTCTTAGGGGAATTTGATCGTATTTAATTGAATTTGCTTAAAATAGTCTTTTGGATAAGGACCCATCACTTTTAGCCTTTCTAATGTGGACCATGATGTTGATGTCAATCAAAGGGTATTTAACTAAAGAAAATACTCATTGGGCTAATTTCAGGTCCATTAAGAAGCGTGGACTATCTAAATTTTGGTTTTTGGGCCTAACTAAATAAGGTCTCGCACACCAAGAATTGACATAAGCAGATAAGAGTTACACCGAAATACCAAGGAATATCAGGCTCCCATCCTACTTTATCATGAGCAAGGACAAGTGCTTTGTGTTTGTGTAATAAGATTAAATTAAAGTTAATATCTAAATAAATTTCCAAGAACATTATAAAGTTCAATCTCCCTAGTGGAGTCGCCAGTCATAGGTATCGCGCAATTCACCTCCCTTTGTCAATTAGTGAGGGGGCTACCACAAAGAAGCTCTTTTAGGTCTAGGCACATTTTTTGCATTGGGCTCTTTTTGTCATCCAAGCACAAAGCAAGGACGACTGGTAAGGAGTCACCGTTTGACCTTGAAAGGGGTTAAAGTCTTTTTTCATCGGTCTTACGAAAGATTATGGGTAAGGGAGATTTGGGGTGCGAAAGAGGAAAAAATTATAGCTTTTCCTTTTTCCTAAGTAAAAGCCAAGTGTTCTTGAGAATTTATTTAAAAATTAACTAAAATTAATCCTAATACACACTAACATTCTTTCACAAGCAAAACAATTTTATCACATAAAACTATTAAGCAAACATCACAAATGGAAGGAGAACATGTATACTTGGAAGAGTATTAAGCCCAACATGATTTGTTGAACAGCTTTGTCCTTCTAAGGGAGATTTGGTTCTCCAATCAAATGTTTGGCATTACAATAATTTAAGAAATAAACAATGCAAAAATAAGCGCTTAAAATAGGTAAGACATGTAAAAAAAATCCTTAAGAAGTAACAAAATAAGACAAAATAAAGAAAAAAGTACATTAGCATACAATATTTGAAAAATATAAAAAGAAATTAGAACTAGATAGCATGTGAAATGATGTAAAAAATATAAAATTGACCTTTTAACTAAATGACGTATATATTAGAATTACATGGCATACAAAATTGTGCTTCCTTGATTGTAGGAATCAAGGAGGTTTAAGAAGCAACATCAAGAAACCAATAGCCATTTTAAATGGAAACGAAGGAAGGAACTGAATCAAAACAAGCACACAAAATTGATCTTAACAAATTAAAGGGATATCACAAGAACTAAAATCGTCTTATCATGCAATGATATTAAAAATAAGATAGGAAGAACACACCAACCTTTTAGGAAGTGTGGATGCCCTTAAAGATATTTTTGTTTCTTGGAGGTAATGAGTGGAGAACATAGAGTTAAAGTGGTGTAGAACTTGGATTACAACAAAGAAGTGATTTTTAGCTAGTGATTTTGAAAGTTTATGTTTATTCCCAACCTATTACAAATAAACTAAAACCCAAATGCCCAAAATATAGACTATATATTAGTTAGAAAAAATTGGTAGAAGCTTAGGAGGTTGAGAGGTGTCTTGGAATAGTGGAATAGTAGGGATTTATATAAGCTTAAGAGGGGACAAAATGGAATGTGGAGAGTGTTTGTAGCCTTTAGACGGCCATAGGAGGTCAAAATGATGTTTTTTTAAGAGCTGAAATGGTGATTTTTGAAGACAAAATCGCGAAAAAACAGTTTCTAGTTGAAACTAGTGCATCTATAATGGACTATCGATCAGTAGGTGAATAGTCCTGATTGACACTGTTCATAGACCGATTGATACTATTCACGAGCCCAAACTATTCGTTTTTTTTTAGGAATCAGTACCTCTTAATCCTATATTTGGTTTTTGTAACCTAGTTTTCTTACAACGTCAAAATTCGATTCAATCATTCATTACAATTTAGCATTTTTGGACCGTAGTTTCATCATTGGGTCCACAAGTGACCCATTTTAGTTGTTGGAACGAAATATGGTGTCTACAAATAGACTACTAGGTTGAGAAAGAAATCACAAGATATTGAGTTAGTAAAATAGTGGGTGTTGTTGTGGAGGAGTTAGACCTTTTGAGGGATATTTTGTGGAGAGATAAAGCAAGAACATAAAGAGAGAGAAGCTTGGGAGAGGGACAACTGGAGATGAAGAGTTGCAGTGATAAAGACTGACGGAAAATGAGTAACATTAATGAGAGTGTAGAGAGAATAAGGAAAAAAAGGGAAGAAGGAAAGATGATAAAGAATTAAAAATGAGGAAAAAAGAGGAGAGGGTGATTGGAAAGGTTAAGAGAGGGAGAGGGAGAGGGGGATACTATTAACAGAAATCCCCAAATCTTACTCTTTGACTACAATCCCTCTCTTTATCGTCTTCTTTTCTCTTTCTAGATCTTTGTCACGCTTTCTCTAGCTGACCAAATGTTGAAGTTGAGAACTCTCGACAAGTTATTGTTTTTTCTTTAGTTCATATATATGTATTTTTTGGGTGAAATTTTTGTCAAGTTTCACTTCTAAATGTTCATCCATATTAACAATCATAAAGAGAGCAAGACTACTAATTGATGAGGTTCAACTAAAGAACAAATAATTTTACTACTCCTGTCAATGATCAAGATGTTTCCAATTATACCAAAAAAAATTATTCAGTTTACTTCACTTTTCATGGTTATGGACATTTAATTATCTATGATATGTGTTATATTTGTATGGATTTTATAATCTATGAAATATGTAAAATAATTTGTCTATGAATTTTAATTATTTACGAGATTTAATGCTGTAAATAAATTCATATTAATCATGTTTAAAATTCAAATGCAGTTATAAATCAATTTTTGTTACCAAACGTGGATAATAGTTCGAGACAATTTTGAATTTACACCAATCAATTTGCAACCAAACAATAAAAAATTAGTTTAATCGATTATAAGTAAAAATTTAAAAATCAACCACTTCTAACCAACATGACCTATAAAGTATGAGATATTTAGCAATTATGAACTTACTTATGATTCAATAACTGATAATAGAGAATGAAACAGAGGGAAAGGAAGTGAAAAGAGATAAATATTTGTGTGTGTATATATATATATATATATATATATGGGCAATTTGGGGTTTTAAAAAATTTATTGAAGACACATGCTTTTTGATCTATATTTTAACAGTGACAGAGTATTAATTACAATGGGGTATTTGTAATGAGAAATTAAACTACGAATAAGATAAAAAAGGATTTATGTAGGTGTTCAAACAATATTTGAGTAAGTGTAGCGTACCTAAAACTTAATTGAGGTGAAATTATCTTTTTTGAAAAAAAAAAGTGCAAAAATAGATAGAGTTATATTCTCCTTATCAATATGACTGAGGTTTAATAAAGCAATTAAGTTCTAATTTCACTTGTTTAAAAAGAGGAGTAAATTTCATCACACTAACGTTTTCAAATTTTGATTCGTTCTAATTAGATATTTTATATTATAAATTCATTTATACTGAATCCTTCATGTGATTACATATGTTTTTTAAACATAATTTTGATATTTAAATAACTTTTTTTGTGAATTTAATTATGTCCCAAATGTACAAAAGTTTGTAGACTTTCTATAATAACAGTTTGGAATTTAGATGAATAGCAATAGTATTAATGGAAAATCGAAAGAAGAAAAATTACGAGGCATTAGTTGGTGGCGTGAATATCCCCTCGGTTGATTGTTGTAGACGAAATTTGGAGGTTTTAACTTTATTGTGTTCAGGGATTTATGATAAATAGCAATATATCGGATTTGACTTAAAAACTTCAGTTTAGTAAAAACTCTTTCAGTCTGAACGAATTTACACAACTTTTGAAGGACTCAATTGGGATTAATTATAAGTAAAAAATCTTAAATAGTATGGGTGGAATCTTCCACGTACAAAAAAAATGGAATTTACTCTCAGTGGAGAGACACTGTAGAGTAGCTAAACATTTTCACATGCTATAAATCTCAATCAAGGCTTTCCTTACTAGTAAGAGGTGCCGCAGCACATAATAAAAAAAGGCCAAACCCCAAGGATGACCGTCTTCCCAATCGCTCTCCTCACTTCCGCTTTCTCCACCTGAAGCAGAAATCCAATAATTATCACCACAACTATCAATCAACAAACCTCGAGATTCATGTAAACCGTCACTACATCAATTAGGTTAACGATTTACCGATCCAACTCATCAAACTCGGTTCCATTTTGTTGACATTCAGTTACAGGTAGAGAGAGAGTGAGAGAGAGAGAGAGAGAGAGAGAGAGAGAGAGAGAGAGTTTGATAAAGATAGCTATGGCACTTTCAGCTTCTGATTTGCCAGCGATGTACTCGCTGCTTGCCAATTCAATGAGCGGCGATGAGAGCATTCGTAAACCAGCAGAGGCGGCGCTCTCTCAGTCTGAGAGCAGGCCTGGTTTCTGCTCTTGCCTAATGGTACTTTACTTTGTCTAGATTCTTCCAATTCTAGGGTTTCATTTTGTTTGATTTTGGATGTCAATCTTTTTGCAATGCCACTTAATTTACGTGCGTGTGTATGTGCACTCGTTTAAGAGCTTGTATAGTGAAATTCATTTCGTGTTAATGCAGGAAGTGATTACTGCAAAGGATTTGGTATCTCATGTGGCTGTTAGATTGATGGCTTCAGTGTATTTCAAGAATAGTATTAATCGGTATTGGAGGATCAGGCGAGATTCCTCGTAAGATGTTCTTAATTCTTATACTCTAGTTACTTTATGGTGAAGAGAATTGGAGCTCAAATGCTAACTAATGTCTCATTTTACTACTAGATTATTGCACATTGTGTCTAGAAATTACATTTTCCTACTAAAATAATGGTCGTATAGTTTATGATGCAGATAACTCGTTCTAGTTGTTTTTCTCTTACGATTGGTAAATACTATATACTATATGGTTATGCAAAGGACTAGTATTGTTGGTTATTGGTGACATGTAATGTAGTAATTTATCATCAGGGGAATAAGCAGCGAGGAGAAATTGCATCTGAGACAAAAATTGTTATCTCACTTGAGAGAAGAGAACTATCAGGTGTTGTTATCTTCTTTATTTTTGGCTTTTGATCTGTATTTTTTCTTTGACTATAATGATTATTCCATGTATTAAGGATACAAATTATATTACATTACATACACGCTACATCTATTATAGATTGTGGTGGTATTGAATGTAATATTCTTTGTGATAATGAGTTTGCCTTATGATGCTTGTGTAATATATTTAAATTTAACAGTTTCCCCTGCTAATTTTATGTGGTTTACATGTCTGATTTAAAACAGATAGCTGCAATGTTGGCTGTGCTCATTTCCAAAATTGCTCGCTTTGATTATCCTAGAGAATGGTACACCTTTCAACTGTTATTTCTCCACTGTGCCTTCACATTTTGTAGAATTTTATATGCCACTCTGACCTCAACTTTAGTACCATTTTCAAAAATATTTGAGTATAACAAATGTTTTTTCATGCATAAATAAATAATTAAATAAAGGCCATGTGGTGGCTCAAACCTGGACCCCTCACTAGAAGTTATAGCAAACTCAACCACTGAGCAATGTTGTTTCTTTGAGTATAACAAATGTTCTTGCATAAAATGATAAGTAGGGCCAGTAAAAGCTTGCATGCAAAATTTTTATTTCAGAAGGCTCGCTCTGATTTTAGGAAGTAGCCAATGAGATGAATATTCTAATTTTATCCTCTTCTTTTTATTCTTTTGTCTGGGTCCTCCTAACCCTAGAAGGGGTGGGTTCATGGTAGTGTTGGGTTCTCAAGCATTCATTCAATCATGAAAATAAGGCAATGAGGAATAATGAACTCTGGAGGATGAAGGGAACCTCTTTTTTACTCTGTTGTTGCTACTTAATTTAGGAAGACCCAAATTTGCAGTAATATTTTATTTTGTGTGCGTTACAGGCAACAGGAAACTTCACCATGGTTTGTTGGTCCATTGTTGAACCTCAACATTATCAGGTTTTTGGCTTAGAAATCAATCCAATGAGAAAAAAAGCAAATTTAACAAAGAAGCAAAAGGGAAATAGTTTAGTATAGGCCAATGGAGTTTATGAATATGACTGAGATGTGCTCTTTTTTTTTTTTTTTCTGATAAATGAAATCTCTATTACAGTTAGCACCTGACATGCAAAAACATCCAAATGAACTCTCAAAGAAAAACAATCAAAATTACATCACCCTACTTACGATTTTATGCTAAAAGAATACTCAGTTGGCCAAAGCACCAAGTGCCACATCACATTTAAGCAGCAGTAGATGGCTGAGAGCAGTAGAGAGATTGGATCTCTGCTTTGCCAGGCTCTCACTATGGTATTTCGCTGGTCCTTCAACCTGGGGGAAAAGAGCTTCTGGTACTCAGCTGCTTCCGCCTTGGCCTTAGCAATTCTCTTCTTCTTCTCTGAATTTCTTCCCAGCTTCCTTTGCAAAGTCAAAGGAGTCACCAGCCTCCGAATTTTGGGAGCTTTGCTAACCTTCTTACCAGATTTAGTTGTAAAGGTTCAGAGATATGTGTTGACATATTTCCGGACTGCCTCCTCCTTGGAGAGGTTAAACAGCTTGCGGATCTTTGATGCCCTCTCATTCTTGGCTCTCAGTGTTAGTTGAGTCAAGGAAGATCATTTTCACTCTTCTTCACAATAACCAAGTTCTATACCAATAAGTATGGACTGACGATGCATCCACAAACACATTTCTTCCTGCGCTCACCATTTCTCCTGCCATATCCATGGAAGCAAGGGGTGCCTTTGTGAAGCAAAAGACGAACACAGTCAGGAGTCAGCACTCCTTGCTTCATTGAAATCCCCAGCTTGTCACATCCTTCCATATACACAACCCTTAAACTCCTCGCTCAGAATGTCTCCACTCGGTTGTTGTGAGATCCTCTTGTCAAAAAATACCTGAAGTTTCTGGTCATCATCGATTTCGAGCTTCTTCTGCATCCAGCAATTGGATTTGCGATATTAAACTTCATTTTCTCTGGTTGAGTCTCTTGCTACAGCCCAGACGGAGAAATGTCTCCTTTTGCTCACGAAGGACTCCTTCTAGTGATACTTGTACCATTTTTTTTAACCTTTGAAAGGTGGTTAGCCATCGACTATAACTCCTTTGGGGGCATAAAGATATGTTTTATTGGCATTGTTTTATAAACTTGGACTCCATTTTCCTGTGATACAATAGACATGCTAGCAATGTTTTTTCTCCATTTCTTTTGTTGAACAAGTATTGTGTAGATAGTTATATTGTAAATAGAAACCCGCTTGGTGTTTTTTAACTCCCTCCGTCCCATAATAAGTGCCCTCATTTTCATTTGAGGATGTCCCAAATTAATTGTTCGCAATCAAAAGTCAATGACTGAATATCATCAACCTTCCAATAATGCCCTTTATTAGTACTCCAACTACTCAAGTAAAGAAAAAGAAGTTTGAATTTAAGGTAAAATTGGTATTCTAATACTTATCTTAAGTAGTTTGAATGCAGCTAATGCACTTTCTTAATCTTTGAGCTTTTTCAAAGAGGACACTTATTATGACTTAAAAAAAAAAGAGGGCACTTATTATGGGACGAAGGGAGTGCTATTTTAACCGAAAATGTTTTTTTTCCTCTCTATTTCTCCAGAACTGCCAGCACCTCCTTTCATCTATGATCCTCTCTTGGAATTTCATTTGTCATGTGCATCAAGTAAGAGTGACAAGTTTTACACAAAGGAACCAGATGGTCAGGTGTATGATGCAGCTAAAAGGACATTTGTTGAAACTAGTACACTATCATATAAGAAATAAAAGAAAATATGACCCTTAGTAGGCAGATGAAGGAATTGGAATGAGGCTGAGTTGAGTACGTATTTTTAAGATCATCCTCTCACGATTTGGACCATTATTTAACTGTGCATCAAAATTTGAACTCTTTTGCCATGAACTCCAGCTTGTTTATTTCTATTCGATTCTTATCCTAAGTAGCAAAGTAATCTATGATTCTCTTTTCTTCCCCCCTCCTGAGCTATTTTGTTTCTTTAAATCGTCATGCACTCCAACATTTCGTGAGTGCTCACTTTTAAGTGAAAGTATTTCGTGAGTGTGCTCTTTTGCTGAGCTAACTGTATGTACTGAATTTCTGATTTGATGAATTCAGGCCTGAGCTCTTTTCTGTTTTAGCACAGCAGCTTCAAACGCCAGATGTTCTTACTTCCCACAGGATTTGTATGATTCTCTTCCGAACCTTGAAGGAATTGTCAACCAAACGTCTTACAGCAGATCAGAGGAACTTTGCAGAGGTATGGATTGCTGCTCCATCTTCATCTTTTTTCCATTGATTTGTTCTTTCATATTAGTTGTTTTGAAGTTTGAATTCTTACTTTTTAATTTATAGATCTATTCTGTATCTAAGGATTAAAGTTATAACAAACTTATTTTGCAGATCTCATCCCATTTCTTTGATTATAGCTGGCACCTTTGGCAGACCGATGTGCAAACCATATTACATGGTTTTTCAACAATATCTCAGAGCTATAATTCAAATGCTCTGGAGCAGCGTCATGATGAACTTTATCTAACATGTGAAAGGTGGTTGTTGTGTTTAAAGATAATACGTCAATTGGTAATTTCAGGGTTTCCAAGTGATGCAAAATGTGTACAGGTAATTATTTAGTTCTATACCTTCTTGCTCTTTGTTGTCTTTTTAATAGATTTTTGGGGTTTGGACTTTTGTCTATGCCTTTTTCCTTTTCAAAATTTAACTTAGCAATGTAGGATGAGAGTTAATAACTTATGTGTTTCTACCTTTCAGGAGGTCCGACCGGTCAAGGATGTCTCTCCTGTGCTCTTGAACGCAATTGAA
Source organism: Bretschneidera sinensis (assembly GCA_023935145.1). Lineage (NCBI taxonomy): Eukaryota > Viridiplantae > Streptophyta > Magnoliopsida > Brassicales > Akaniaceae > Bretschneidera > Bretschneidera sinensis. The sequence goes on along the minus strand of CM043700.1, from coordinate 71,442,463 downwards.
TCTTTTCTTCCATACTGTGAGTTACCCTCTTGTATTTTACTCATTTTTAAATTGTTTCTTCAATTTTTTGGTACCTAGAGACATCTATTGATCTCACAAACATTTGTAACTAGGCCTCTTAAGAACTATGTTTTCATACTGTTCTCTTTTGGAAAGTCCATTAAGAAGCAACCTTTTCATGCATTGGTGAGCAAAATGCATTAAAGTCTCCCTTCTCTCATATCTCTTTCCCTTCATTACAGTCCGGGAGAGAATATAAGAGCATAACCTTTGGTGGTTTAAGAATGCTTACGATTATTGATTTTTCATTTGTGTCCAGCAAACGATGTCCCTGAACCTTGGTCTAGCTGTTGAGTGTATTTGGTAGTCAATTTTAGTTGTTTTTTCATTATGATATTTCAAGTAATGCTCAGGGATATAGAAAGTGACTTGTATAGCTCCTAACATAGTTATTTATGATGAGTTTCCATCCTTCCATTTGGATTGAGAGAGGAAATATCATTTTTCACTCATATATCTTTACCACCCAACCTTTATATGATTTTAGAGGGAAACAAAGCTGAAGCATCTCAGTACTTCTATTCCTTTCCTTTTGTGGTTTCAAATTGAATGGCATATTAACTTGCGTGCATTGGTTACCTTCCAGATTCATCTTTTCAGAAAGGACAGCCTAAATTTTGGGAATTTGTAAAGAGGGCATGTGCTAAACTGATGAAGGTTCTAGTTGCAATTCAGGGCAGGCATCCTTATTCGTTTGGTGATAAATCTGTCCTTCCAGCTGTCATGGGTTTCTGTTTAAAGAAGATAACAGATCCTGAGCCTGATTTATTGTCATTTGAAGAATTCTTGATTCAGAGTATGGTAATGGTTAAGTGTGTAATTGAATGTAAAGAATATAAGCCAAGTCTTACTGGTCGAGTGATGGATGAAAATGGGGTTACACTAGAGCAGGTGAAGAAAAACATTTCCAGTGTTGTTGGTGGTGTTCTGGCTTCACTTCTACCTAGTGAACGGATAGTGCTCTTGTGTAATGTATTGATAAGAAGGTAATGGGATTCTGACCTCTGCTTCTCTTTGTTAGTTTATCATCCTCTGTTAGACTCTATTTATTACTCAAAATTTTGAGCTGTAGGATGCTTGCTATATGTTAACATGGTAATATTTGATCATTTTCACGTGCCTCAACTCTTGAGATTATGCCTCGGAATGTTATTTCTGTGCATGTTATTATTGGGTATTTCTGAAGCTCCACTCTATCATCATAATATGTTTTTCTATGATTGTTGATGATGGAGTTGGTTTATAATTTGAATAACACTGACAATAATAAAAAAAAAAGAATAACACTGATTAATCCTTTAAATAGTTTCATTATCCTCTGTAGTTTGATGTAAACCTTTACTTCGAGATATCAACCACCCAAAAGGTGGGCACACACGCATTCACACATGAAAGGATATGAATCAGATTCTCTCTATCATTTTTAGGTTATCTCCCACTGAAAAGAAAAGGGGAGACCCTGTTGATGGTGCATGTAACACCAAATCAACCTGTGACAACCTCAAACAAAAGGGGAAAGCAGCTCTAGTTAGCCATTGCTATCATTGCAAAGATGAAGCCGAATCAGTTAACCACTTACTCCAAAGATTTTTACGGACTGGCATTTGTAGGAATCACCCTTGTTGATTCTTGGTCTCTTTTGGGTGAAGGCAAGGTCTTTGGAGGATGAGTTATGGGCTTGGAGAGGTGTTCTAGGGCTCTAAAGATTTTAAGGAGTTTTATCTCTAATTATCTCTAATTTCTTTCTCTATCATTTAGGTCATGTGGAGTGAGCAGAATGGAAAGGGCCTTCGAGGGTGTGGAAAACTCTATTTCGGTTATTAAGGATAGGTGGCTTCATTGAGATACTATTTTGTAGATAGTTTTTGTACCTGGTTGGTGCCTTTGATTTATATACTTTTTTTTTTTACTTGTGAGAAAAAAGGATAGGTTGCTCTTAAACTCTTCATTTTTTTGTGAGTGAGACTGAGCTCCTAGACTTAATTGATTTTTGTGATGTAAATAGCTTGTACATGGGTTGGGACCCTTTTGGTGACTTTTAGTAATATACTTTTACTTATAAAAAATATATCCAATGACCCGTGACTTTGTCTTTTCCATTTAAGATCATAGTATCGCTCTCTCTCTTTTTTAAGTTAATGTCTCTTAAGAAACGTTGAAAAGAGGGTTCAGAACCACGTGTATGCTAAGATATACACAATAAGAGCAACTTGATACAAGGGAAAAATTAGTAAGCCATTAACGGCCTTTTTGGCTCTCGTAATTGAGTTGGAGTGGAATTAGAATTGGAATTGACTTGGAGTAGAATGACAATTCTGTTTTTTGCATTTGCGTGTGCGCCGGGAATCGTCTAATTCTATTCAAACTTCAATGTTTGGTTGGATATATTAAAATACTAATAAAAGTGGAATCTGTATTAAATGACCAAAATATCCCTAATCTTAGAATTATCAAAATAAGTAATAGAAAACTCAATTGTTGCCAAGTTTTGTCCTTTAAGTAAATTTTATTTCTTAGGTATAATATACGACAATATTTTAATATTACGCTATATTATACAATGTATTTTTTCATTTAATTAGATTATCTTATGTTATTTTTATTAATATTTTATTTATATAACTATATATAATATAACCTATATATTACGTTATATTTTATCATACTATTAAATTTTTATACATATTATGCATTTTAATTTAATTTATTTTAATATTATATTATATTTTATTTTTCTTAACTTTATTCATATGTTATTTTTATTTAATATTATAGTATTATATAATATTTGGTAAAAGGCTAATTTTGGAATTCTAGAATAAGGCATGAACGTTTGTATCCGATCATATCAAAACCAATTCTTGATAATTCCGAATTGACAAATTCTAGATGGAAGGGAAGAATCCATGCTCACTTTTTTAGAAATAGGCTATTCCGCGGAATTGTCAATTGCAATCCAAAAAACCAACTAAACATTGGAATTGGAAATTTAGCCGAACCAAACGCACTATAAGGAAATTTTGAGAAGAAAAAGAAGGGTAAGAAGGAGAAACTGTGAACAAGAATATTAGACCATCTTCATCAAATAGAGTTCATTGAGTCATGTTCTTGTACCTAGTTTCCTTGTAATTGGGCTGTATCCCCTTGGTGTCTTTTTATACTATCCTTTTCATTTATAAAAAAGAAGAAGAATATTAGGCCATCTTCAAAATGGATGAAAGCAAAGAATTACATTAAGAAAACATTTTGAAGGACTTAATCAATCCAATTGTCTGACTTCACATCTTTTATTCCTGCATCCTTCTCCCAGTAACTTCCACGTCAATGGTGATGAAAATGGAATTACTGATCTCCTTAACCATGACAAGACTGATAAAGGTGAGTTATAGTAGAGCCAGATTTAAGGTGACATGTGAGGACAGGAGTTGGTGCTGATACTACTTAGGTTATTGAGGCTTATAGTTTTGAGACTATTGTATTAGGGGAAACCATAGGTTTAAGGTGTGAGAATCTGGTGGGTGTAGCAGACTTTTGTGATGGTATCCATCTATGATGATTTGAAGAGCTATTGTTAAAATCACTATATTTCTCCAAGATTTGTACTCTATTCACAAAGTTTCCTGTGTCATCCATTTAGAATATGTTACAGAAGTACCTTTTACTATTATATACTTATTTTCTGAAAAATGATTCTTGTAAGACTTTGTTCTTGATGTTTCATCAACAGGTATTTTGTTCTAACGGCAAGTGATTTGGAGGAGTGGTACCAGAACCCTGAGTCATTTCATCATGAGCAGGACATGGTTCAGTGGACAGAGAAACTTAGACCTTGCGCTGAAGCTTTATATATTGTATTATTTGAAAACCATAGCCAAGTAGGTGGCATTTAAGTATTAGAGATTGTTTAGTGTTTTATCTTGTCCTGCAATGATTCATTCAAAGAGATGTGTGCTTAATGAATCTTAATTGTTACTTTAGCTGCTAGGTCCTGTTGTGGTGTCCATACTTCAAGAGGCAATGACTACTTGCCCAACTTCAGTAACTGAAATTACTCCAGGGTTGCTTCTTAAAGATGCTGCATATGGTGCTGCTGCATATGTTTATTATGAGCTCTCAAACCATCTGAGCTTCAATGATTGGTATGTCGATACTTCGCTGGTGCTATGTTTGATAATTGGTCAATCTATATTGTTAGTGCTTTCAATTGCTATACATAAAAATGGTCATGGTTTGCTAGAATGACTTTGTAACTTGGAATTTTGGCATTCTCTACCGTACCTGAGG